>JACEIK010000183.1:138196-212511 GCA_018107945.1 Datura stramonium | reverse complement strand
TTTATTTATGAAATTATTATATTATCTATTATGATATTATGGAATTTAAGCTATATGCATGACCTACAAGTATGTATGAATTCTTATAACTCATGAATTATATTTTGGCCGACTCATGGGCCTCAAGCCATGGCTAGTTCATGTATATTCAAGCATGTTTACAATTATTATGATTTAACTAGCCCATGAACTCATGTATGTATTATTATGAGCACTATATATGTTTTTGGAGTAGTATCGAACACCGAGTAGGTTCGGGTTCAGGTTAAGCCCCGGATCTCAT
Source organism: Datura stramonium (assembly GCA_018107945.1). Classification (NCBI taxonomy): domain Eukaryota; kingdom Viridiplantae; phylum Streptophyta; class Magnoliopsida; order Solanales; family Solanaceae; genus Datura; species Datura stramonium. Next base: position 212,228 of record JACEIK010000183.1, on the reverse strand, counting down.
GAACTACGTCCCACCGTAGGTATGCTGGGACCCATTTCATGTTTGTCCCTGGACCAAATGGCCCTTTTCATGTGTTATCATGTCCTTCATGGTTCCTACACTTTGCAAGGTACGAACACCCTCCCAACTAAGGTTACAAGTCGGGCTTCATGTGTGCTAATATGGGGTATGTCGGTTAAGAGAATCTCCCACCGTTCCTCATGATTTATGCGTGTTATGACTATGTATGTTGGCTCAAGTCATGTTAAGTAAATATCTTCTATTATAATTATGATTATGTCACGTTACGAATGTTTTGAAAACCTTGATCCATATGATATGTCATCATGATTTACGATACGAGCATGATGTCCTACTCTTATGATCATTTATGAATTTCATATATGTTTTAAAATGTCCGCCTTACTTACCTTGCTTTCTCAGTACATTCCATGTACTGACCACATACATTCTATGATGTATCGTCTCATGATATAGGTCCCAGTTATCAGGCTCATCTTCACTCGTAGATAGATTTAGACTTTCTCTCAGCATACTCGGTGAGTCCTCATGTTCCGAGGGATACATGTTCACACTTTATGTTGTTATCCCTTTCAGTTTCTGGATTTTTGATTAGTTGGGGAGTTATCCCATCAATACTCCATTCATGTTTAGAGGCTTATCAGACTACAAATTGTATTTCACTGTATTGTATAAGTCTTGTACTGATTTTCCCTTATGTTATGTTTTGATTACGTTCTTTATGTTAAGTCTTCTGCTCATGTGATTGAATTAGATGTATGCTCATGCCATGGGTTGAATTGGGGTGTCTCGGAGCTCAATTTCCCGTGTTTACGATCCAAGGGTACGTAGGGGTTGTGAAAAACTTGGTATCAGATCCATAGGTTTTGAAGTGTCCTAGGGAGTCTGAAAGCCACGTTAAGTAGAGTCTTCTTCATGGGTGTGATGCTCTCCACACTTATGAAGAAGAGGCTACTAGACGTTTAGGAAATGTTTCTTTCTTTCATGATCTATGTCGTGTGATGAAAGGTCTCCCTATTCTTATAACTCGTGCTATACGCATGTGTAGAATCATGTCTTCTCAAAACAATGATGGGAGTCAGTCAATGCAACCAGCTCCAATGGATTCCATGTAAGTTACTGATGTGGAGCTCGGAGCCGCTCTCAGAGTATTGATGCGAGCTATGATTACCCAGCCTAACCAGCAGGCTATTGCACCTGTGAACCCTACCGGGGAGGCAACAACTACTAGGATTCAAGGGCTCATGATGGAGAGCCCGTCAGAGGTTGGTGACTCAGGTGTGGTTGGGGAGTGTAGAGGGAACAAGAGAGGAAATAAGAGGCCCAGGTACGAAAACCTCAAGAGATCCCAACAAGGGTCGAGTAGTGGGAGTAACTCTCAAACCCGCCAGAAGTATCTAGTCCAAGCTCGGGGGTACAAGCCCAGGGTGAGGGAGATTACTTAGCCAAATTGTAGGCGTTGCGGAAAGCACCACCGCGGGAAGTGCTTGGCAGGTTCAGATGTTTGTTTTTATTGTGTCCAACTCGGTCATAAACACAAGGATTGCACTTCAGCCAAGCTAGATGGTTGGAAAGGCAGAGCTCCGAATCCTCCTCCATCAGCTCCAGCAAATCCCCCACCTCAGCAGCACAGGTTATCAAGAGCAAGTGGCGGTCAACCGCAGATGTAGTCTCAGGTATGTCATAAGTTATTCCCTCGTACCTATCATGATTGTTAGTTCTGAGGACTACTCTAAGAGGTATGATTCCCTTTGAGCATTATAAGATGAGATTATCACATGGGAGGTGAGGAAATGGTAAGTGAGAGCATAGTCATGTCTTGAGTTTCTAGTAAGGAAGTCCTATGGATAGCATTAAAGGGTAGTCTCTCATTTCTTCTTTAGATGTTCCCTTACGTATCGCTCGATGCTACGCTCGACCCGCGCTTATGTTCAGAACCCTAAGATGACAAGCAACCCCGTTCGTCTGTGATCTCAATATTACCGTTTTGTTTCATGTCATGACTCTCGTTATGTATGTGAACCCATCTTTCTTAGCACACTCAACCCTATGAATTCAGTCCGCAAAGTTTGTTCTATCGGCTCATGAGATGGTGCTATATTGGGTATATGCAAAGTTTACACTTCCTATACGATTCATGCTCATGATTCTTTTACTCTAAATCCTAAGGATGTTCCCCATGATTGAAATGCTAGTTAAGATGTGTACGTTCAGGATAACTCCCTATCCCCACCATAGATGCCAGGTCTAGTACATGAAGCCCAGTTATTAACCATGCTTGGAAGTGTAGCAAGCCACATGGTAGTGTTGTGATTGTCAGTCCGTTTTCCTAGGATGAACCTTTTCGTATCATTACTCTGTTGTTCATGAATTGCGAAAGTGGAAGACTTCGTTCTGAGATGATTTAATGAAGATTGGGTGAGACTTTTAATTTTGTTGAAGGGTTTGAAGTTTGAGGGTTGACCAAAGTCAAAAATCTAGGTTGTCAAGCTCGAAATTAGATTATGAGAGTTTTTGTTGGACTTGGCGGCATATCTAGGTCATGTGGTATCAGGTGAGGGCATAAAAGTAAATTCTCAGAAAATCGAGGCGGTGAAGAATTGGCCTAGACCAGTGAGTCCTTAAGAAATTCGGAGTTTCATGGGCCTAACAGGTTACTACCGGAGAGTTGTTGATGGTTTATCATCTATTGTGGAACCTTTGATCAAGTTGACTCATCAGAAGGTGAAATTCCAATAGTTGGAGGCTTGTGAGGAAAGCTTCTAGGAATTGAAGACCTGAGTCACTTCAGCACCAGCGTTGACTTTACTTGAGGGAACAAATGGCTCTGTTGTATATTGTGATTCTTCAAGAGTCGGATTGGGATGTGTGTTGATGAAGCATGGGAAAGTAATAGCATATGCCTCTCGACAGCTGAAAGTTTACGAAAAGAATTACCCGACCCATGATCTCGAGTTGGCCGCGGTGGTGTTTGCATTGAAGATATGGCGGCATTACTTGTATGGGGTCCATGTGGATGTACTCATGGATCACAAGAGCTTGTAATATGTGTTCACACAGAAGGATCTCAATCTTCGGAAGAGGAGGTGGTTGGAGTTATTAAAGGACTATGATATGAGTGTTCTTTACCACTCTGGAAAGACTAATGTGGTGGCGGATGCACTTAGTAGGCTCTCTATGGAGAATGTGTCCCACGTGGATGAGGGAAAGGAGGAGTTGCTGAAGGATGTCCACTGGCTCGCAAGATTGGGTGTTAGATTGATTGACTCGATCGATGGTGGTGTCATTGTGCAGAATATGTTAGAATCATCCTTGATGGTTGATGTCAAATCTAAGCAAGATGAGGATCCGATTTTGAGGAAGCTGAAGGAAGTAGTGTGAAGTCAAAAGGTGGAGGTTTTCTCCCAAGGGGGAGATGGTGTGCTACAATACCAGGGTCGACTGTGTTCCGAACATTGATAATTTGAGGGTTCGGATATTGCATGAAGCACATGGTACTAGATATTCTATCCATCTGGGATCCACGAAGATGTATCAGACTTGTGAGAAATCTATTGGTGGGATGGTGTGAAGAAGGATATTGCAGAGTTCGTAGCGAAATGTTCAAACTGTCAGCAAGTAAAAGTCGAGCATCAAAGGCTGGGAGACATAGTTCAGGATATTAATATTACCTCTTGGGAGTGGGAAGAGATTAATATGGATTTCATAATAGGCCTACTCGTACTCACCGACACTATGATTCAATTTGGGTGGTGGTAGACAGGTTAACAAAGGCTGCACACTTTCTACCGGTCAAGACCACAGATTCAGCGGATGATTATGCCAAGTTGTATATTCGGGAGTTGGTTCGACTTCACAGAGTGCCCTTTTCTATTATTTTAGATTGACGTACTCAGTGTACCTCCCAGTTCTTGCAGTCTTTTCAGAAGGGACTTAGGACTCAAGTCAAGCTCACCACAACCTTTCATCTGAAAACGGATAGCCAAACCGAATGAACAATCCAGACTCTTGAGGACATGCTGAGGTCATGTGTTATGGATTTTAAAGGTAGTTGGGATGATCATTTTCCCTTAATTGAGTTTGCTTATAATAACAACTATCACTCCAGCATCCAAATGGCACCGTTCGAGGCTCTTTACGGGCGGAGGTGTAGATTGCCATCAGATGGTTTGAAGTTGGTGAGGCAGCCATGATAGGACCTGATTTGGTTCATGAGGCCATGGTAAAGGTTCAGTTGATTAGGGACAAGCTTCAAACTGCTCAGAGTCGTCAGAAGTCATATGCAGATATGAGAAGAAGCGATTTGGCGTTTGAGGTTGATGACTAAGCATTTCTAAAAGTATCTCCCATGAAGGGAGTCATGCGATTCGGGAAGAAAGGAAAACTCAGTCCCAGCTATATTGGTCCCTACCGAGTTATAAGAATAGTTGGTTAGGTAGTGTATGAGTTGGACTTGCCATCAGAGTTATCTTCAGTTCATCTTGTGTTTCATGTGTCACTTTTGAAAAAGTGCTTGGGAGATCCAGCTTTAGTAGTCCCAGTGGACAGAGTTGGTGTAGGATAGCCTCAACTATGAAGAAATTCTAGTGGAAATCATGGATTGTCAGGTTCAGAGGCTGAGGAACAAAGAAGTAGCTTCAGTTAAAGTATTGTGGAGAAATCAGCATGTTGAAGGAGCTACGTGGGAAGCCAAAGCAGATATGACGGCTAGATACCCACACCTCTTCTCTACCGGCTTAGTTTCCGCTTGAGGTATTAGTTTTTCCCTAAACATCTAATCAGTTTTCATGTTTCGTTCATGCGTACAAGTTTGTTTTATGATATGGTAAATGTATGTGGTGTCTGAATTCAGTTCAATTATGTAGTTCTTTTCGGAGGTAGTCAATCCGTCAGTTTTCAGTCTAAATAATCTGTATTTATATATGGTGATTGCTCGTTTATGAGTTTTATGCATGCTTCTAACATTCAAGGATGAATTTTCCCAAGGGGGAGATCTTGTTATACCCTGGAAACCCAAGGATCAGACCCGGGAGTCAAAATGGAGAAAAAACTGAAAATTAGCACCAAGTCAAAGGACGACCCGTGAGGTAGGTCGTAGGGAGTGACCATGAGTCGTGAGGTGACTTGTGGTCAACAAGGATGGCAGGCTCAGGTGGAGGAGGCCACGGGCTTTACCTTAAGTCGTGGCCAGACCTCACGACTCGTGAGGTCACCCGTGGGCTGGGGTGTATGGTTGCTCATGATTTTTGAGTAGTGGGGGTCACGGGTGGTGACCACGAGTCGTTGTCTGCCACCACAATTCATGGGGTCCCTCGTGGGGTTACCTGAGTGAGTTGGGCAGTGAGCATGACGGATGCAGGCCACGAGTCGTGCCTCCTAGCAACGACTCATGAGGTCCCTCGTGGGGACTGGAAGCAAGAAAATTCTGCATTTTTAGTAAGGGTGTTTTTGTAATTCCTAAATTTCTAAGGCCTAAACTATGTCGTTTTTACGTATTGATAGGGTCTTTTAAGGGGGATTTGTCCATGTTTAGCCTCATTCATGCATGCAAGAGTATAGAGAGGATTCTAGAAGATGATTCAAGATGTTCTTCCCCAATCTCTCTAAATTCCATCTTGGGCTTTCAAGGAAGATTAAGAATCAGGCGTTTCAAGGTATGTAAGGCTATCAATGGGTGATTCCTTCCACACCCAAGCCCATCCTCTATGATTTTTATAAAAAATTGATTAAAAACTCATGGGCTTTTGTATTTGATTTGTATAAAATTTAATGGTTTAATTATGGGTCTTCTGATTTTGAAATCTTATCATAATCTACTGAATTTGATCATCTTTGGAGCTTTAAATTGGTTATAACATTGTTGACTTTGAATTTCTAAACAATCAAGCTTGATTATGCATGCCCCATGAGGAACCGATTTATGATCAATTGATCCATTGATGTTTTTGATAAGCCCAACATTAATTATTAATTTTCTTATGAAATTATTATGTTATCTATTATGATCTTATGAAATTTAAGATATATGCATGACCTACAAGTATGTATGAATTTTTATAACTCATGAATTATGTTTTGGCCGACTCACGGGCCTCAAGTCATGGCTAGTTAACGTATATTCAAGTATGCTTAAGATTATAATGATTTAACTAGACCATGAACTCATGTATGTATTATGAGCACTATATATGTTTTGGGAGTAGTATCGAACATTGAGTAGGTTCGGGGCTCAGGTAAAGCCCCGGATCTCATGAACTACGTGCCACTGTAGGTATATTGGGACCCCTTTCATGTTTTTTCCTGGACCAAATGGCCCTTTTCATGTGTTATCACACCCTTCAAGGTTCCTACCCTTGTCGAGGTACGAACACCCTCCCAACTAAGGTTACAAGTCGGGCTTCATATGTGCTCATATGGGGTATGTCGGTTAAGAAAATCTCCCACTGTTCGTCATGATTTATGCATTTTATGTTTATGCATGTTGGCTCAAGTCATGTTAAGTAAATCTCTTCTATTATAATTATGATTATGTTACATTAGGAATGTTTTGAAAACCTTGAGCTATATGATATGTCATCATGATTTATGATACGCGCATGATGTCCTACTCTTATGATCATTTATGAATTTCATATATGTTTTAAAATGTCCACTTTACTTACCTTGCATGCTCAGTACATTCCACCTACTAACTGCATACTTTCTATGTTGTATCGCCTCATGATACAGGTCCCAATTCTCAGGCTCATCCTCAACCGTAGATAGATTCAGACTTGCTCTCAGCGTACTCAGTGGGTCCTCATGTTTCGAGGGATACATGTTCACTCTCTATGTCATTCCTTTCAATTTCTGGATGTTGGATTAGTTGGGGAGTTTTCCCATCAATCCGCCTTTCATGTTTAGAGGCTTATAAGACTACAAGTTGTATTTCGCCGTATTGTATAAGTCTTGTACTAATTTTCCCTTATGCTATGTTATGTTTACGTTCCTTATTTTTAAGTCTTCCACTAATGTGATTGAATTATATGTATGCTCATTCCATTGGTCGACTTGGGGTCTCGGGGCTCCTTGTCCCATGTCTATGATCCAGGGGTACGTACGAGTCGTGACATCATACCACCACACACTACACTGGAGTAAGAATACCAGGTGGACACCATGAAAAAGATCCAGTAGATGGGTTTTGATTAGAGGCGGAGGAAGATTCAGTGGTTGTCCAGGGTTGTTGATTAGGACAAAGAAGAAGCAGAATGGGTCAGGTCACCAAGAATTCCCTAAACTTCATAACAAAAGCCTTCTAGATGATAGTGCGCCACCAGTTAGCCCCAACAGTGAATGACAATAACCTCAATGTAGACAGAGCAGCTTTGGTGGCATGTATCATGTCTAGATACCACATCAATTTCCCGAGAGTTATTGTAGAGGAGATCTATGATCGGGCTATGGGATTGAGTGCTACCATCCTATTCCCAAGTCTTGTATTCCACAAAGGTAGGTATTAAGGTGCACCGTGCTGAGGAGAACTTGATCGGAGGATAGAAGATTGCAGATAATGGCTAAATCATAGATGAAATAAACCCAGTAAGCTGGGCACGACTTTCTACAACAGACCCAGTATTACAGACAATTGGTGGTGATCAGGTGAAGGCCCCCACCTCACAGGAGTAGGGCAAGACACTAGCTACAGATGCCAGTCATTCAGAGGCAGCTCCCAGCACCTTCATCGCACCACCTATGGGCCTTTCGAGCTAGACTCCAGTCGGGTACATGCTAGTGCCTTAGTAATTTCTCTAGAAGCTAACTAAGAGAGTGACCGTAGCTAATAAAAATGTATAGTCTATGATGGAGAATGTCAAGCCTTGGGTAAAGGATGAGATTGAGACAGCTGCATAGGTCCTACACGTCAGGCTAGATAGATTTTAGAGCAGATTCAATGAGAATATGGCCGAGCAGACTGACACGGGTAGCCTCTATGAGGAGTTGGGGGATCTTCAGAGCCAAGTGGCTAAGTTGTTATAATGGCAGTCGGCAATTATAGTAACCCCCACTCTTTTTGACCTCAACATTAGGATTGACGAGGAGCTTGATTTGGCGGCGTATTGGGAGCTGATATGGAAAAGGAGAAAAAGAGGGTCTCTGAAGATGTTGGAGATGAGACCCTAAAGAAGAAGAGAAAGAGAGAAAAGAAAGAACGCAAGCTGGCGAGATTGGACAGTCCTCATACTCACAAAGAGCATAGGTTGGAGTTGATTGATAAAGCAAAAGGAGCGGGCAGCTCCTCCACTGCCTATGCAAAGCTTGCGGGTGGTAAGGATCCTTCCGGGTGAGCCACATTCAGCCTCAATGATTCCGGAGGTATTAGAGGTGATCGATACTACTAAGGGGTTAACCATTCCCCCTACTAATACCACATTGAGTGCGCCGTCCACCGCTAGCGCCAGGATTGTAGTAGAGGTACCACCTCTATAGGATGACAGAAGTGCTTAGTGCGCCACAGGTATGTTCCCTTCCTTTTTCTTTCTATTCTATTCTTCGGGGAAGAAGCATGGTTTTTAAAAAGGGAGGGGGTGTACTTATATTTTTGGGATTTTTGGATTCGTCCGAGGGTTTTTCTTGCTGTGTTTCTTTTTCCTCAGGCATGCTATCTAGTAGAACCGGCATGTTTAGGATTTTATTTTTTGTCATTCTCATTTAATTAGAAAGTATCTTAGGAATACTCAGCCAATAAATTGCACTACTTTTGAAGTTGTGAAAAATCGGCCCTACTTAAAAAAAATTTGATGGTTAGCTATGTACTTGTTGACTACAAATCATGATTTCTATGGATCTTTTTGTCTCATTTAGTGTATTAGCATGAGTAGTTCTTGTTATCCATGTATAAACTGGACAGGAAGAATGATTGCAAGACATGTACCGTGAGTTAGTGAGGTATAATACCTAGTTAGAGGATCTAAAACTTGCCCCGATGGTCTTTACATTGGTTTAAGGATGGTTGGCTAGGAAAGGATCATAGGCCGTTTTTGTTTAGCCCACTTTTAGCTTAAATGACCCTACCAGAATAACATGATTCTCTTGATCCCAATTTTGAGAATTAAATGAACCATTTTTCTTTGATTAACTAATTAACCGTTCTCATTTTATAATAAACCTGTTTTGGCCCTGATCCCTCCTTGGACGTGTGAATCTCAACATAAGCAAAATCCCTAAGTTGAGGGTGGCTAGAGTAGGGATGCATAAATATTGGGGAGGTGAAAGAGGAAGAGAAAAGAAAAAAGAGGTTGAAAATGAGGTGTGATGTGACAAAACAAAAGAAAAAGAAGAAGAAAAATTGAAAAAGAAGATGCAAAAAGAGAATAATGAACAAAAATTTGTGAGAGCACACCACACCCATACAATTGCATAAAAATGGTGAAAATGTCACGATCCGAACGTACAGCCGAGTAGTAGACACAGGACAAGGGACCTCGAGAGACCCCAAGTCGACCCATGGCACATGCATAAAACTAATCTCATTTAAATAAGCGGAATATTAAGCATAAAACATAGAGGAAATGTAACCATAGCATGACATCAAGAGATATTAAACTTACACATAAATTGAGTACTACATATTGTCTGAAAGCCTCTACCATATATGATGGGTTGATGGGACAACATCCTCAACTAACCCGAACAGTACTGAAAAAAAAGATAACATAAAAGTCTGTGAAACGACCCTCGGAACATGAGGACTCACCAATAGACTTAGAGCATAAGCTGAGATAGACTAAGGATGAGGATGAGCCTGAGATCCAGACCCTGTATCATGAAACGATACAACATAGATAGTATGCGGTCAGTACGTGGAATGTACCGAGTATGCAAGGTAAGTAAAATAACTCAAAAATAAATATAGGAGAAGGACATCGTGCTTGTATCATATATCTCATAAGAAAACATAAGGCTCAAGGCTTTCAAATCATTCGTAAATCATTCATTACCATAATCGTAGCTAAACTTTATTAAAACATAACTTGAGCTAATAACATAAACATAACAATGCATAAGACATGTGGAAAAATGGGAGGACTCATCATAACCGACAACATAATGGACAACATAATGGTAGGAGTCTTCTTGGCGATGCCCCAACTATCTCACCTGGCAGCATAGACGACCCCGACTTGCCAGGGTCGTGCATTAGGCGTGATATCACATTTGAGGATCAGTATCAATACAATATATAAATATTGTGAACCATGGTGGCAGGTGGTTAGGAGACACCGGCGTAGTCCTTTGAATGCCAGCTGCTCTGGTGGCTAGATGGCTCCCAAAACATGCATATAGGCTGATACATAAATCAATAACATCATGCATTAAAAGTTCATTGGCTAAAATATAAACATTTATCATTAATCACCTCTAAAAACATGCTTAGCTAAGAATCAAAGGCTCTTTTCATCGGCCAATATCATAAATCGATAAATCATGTAATTCATTTCATAAATCATAAATCTTTATTCAACAACATGTGGCATTGCCCAATACTTTAACATACCTACAATTCTTCAAAAAATATGCTCGAAAACATTTGAACTTGAAATCAGGATTTTCCATCATCAATAAACTCAAAATATGGAGTATTCATCATAAATCATACCCTCATCAACTTTCATCAATGGGTATTTTAGATTTAAAAGTTTGAAACATGATTTTAAAGAAAATAATATAAAACCTTCCCATCATTCATAATTGAATAACTAAAACTCAATTAAATCATACCCATAAAAAGAGAAATCACATTTTCATGCATTTGGGTAAAACCCCATAGAACTTGAATAGGAGAATTCATGGTTTAATCGAAATTTGGGGATGGGTGTGGAAGAAACCACCCATTCTAAAACCCTACATACTTGAAGAATGAATCTACCACCTCACCGATTTCCCAAGGAGAGAAATTGGAAGAAGAATCCCTTAGAGAAGCTCTTGACCACCTCCTAAAATTCATAAACTTGCATGCATGGAAGCAATACACTTAGAATAGATTATCACCTGCTAAAAATCCACTAAAATCAGCTAAAACGACGTAGTATAGGGCCTTAAGATGAAGAAAATGACGTAAAATGCCCTTACCGACATGCGTAAAATTATCCATGGGACTCAACAACGGACGAAACCAACGGGCTATTGAAGATACCACGACCCTTGGTATCAGCCCGTGCTAAGCAATGTCCCAATCCATATCTCCAAATCAAAACCACAGACTCAACAGATGGGTCTTCCTAAGTTTCAACGGGTCATTCTTTCTGCTGTTTCCTTCTTCAAATCCCAAGACTTCTATCCAACGAGCATTACCACGAGTCGTTGTATCCTACAACTAGTCATGGTTTCCATCCGTCGTTCCCACTGTAAAGGTCCACCGCATTGCCACGACTCCGCATAAGTGCCATCCTTCCTAATAATGGGTTGTTGTGACAACTCGTTGTCTACACTATAACCAAGCCTAGCCTCTACTGACGAATACTTACAACGCCTAGTGGTTACGTACCACGAGTCATTGTTCCTCTAGTCCTGCAACTTTTTCCCCAATTTCTACAAGTTTGCATTTTAGCTTCCGGGTCTATTCCTGTAAGTACTCTCGGCGTATTACAATATCTCCCCTTGGGAACATTCATCCTTGAATATAGGCAACAAGAAGCACATTTTAAACATATAATTATCATAGCCATATACTGATTATTTTAATCGAATTTTTCAAGGAATAACTGCCTCCGACTAAAACCACATAGCTGAACTGATATCATACTTCACATACACATTTACACATATAAAAGAAACTTGTACACATGAATCGAACATGAAAACTAGATGTAGCCATAGGGAAAATCGTACCTCATGTCGGAATCGGCCGATAGAGAACAAATGTGGGTGGCCCAGCCATCGTATCCACTTCGGTTTCTCACGTAGCTCCCTCAACATGATGATTTCTCCATAAAATCTTAACTGAAGCTACTTTGTTTCTCACCTCCGAACTCCGACGATCTAAGATTTCAACGGGAATTTCTTCATAATCGAGGTTGTCTTTTATCCCAACACTGCCCATCAGATTACCAAGGTTGGGTCATGCAAACACTTTTTCAAAAGCGATACATGAAACACTAGGTGTACGGAAGATAATTCTGGAAGGCAACTCCAACTCATATGCCATTTTTCCAACGCTTCACAATTCGATAAGTACCAACATAGCGGGGACTTAGTTTCCTTTTCAACCCATTAATTCTCTTCATGGGAGATAACTTTAGAAATACCTAATAGTTCGCATTAAACTCCAAAATCTCTTCTCCTCACATCAGCGTAGGATTTCTGACAGATCTGGAGGGTCTTCAGCCTGTCCCTTATCAACATGACCTTTACCATGGCCTCATGAATCGATTCTCCCGTCCTATCATGCTGCCTGCCAACCTCAAACCATCCGACTGGGCAATCTACACCGCCTGTAGATGTCTTGAGCGGGGGTGCCATCTGGATACTAGAGTGATAACTGTTTTTATAGGCAAACCTCGATCAAGGCCAAATGATCATCATTACAACTACATTTTAAATCCATAAAACATGCCCTCAACATATCCGGGCGGTCTTAATGATTCGCCTTGTCTGACGCTCGCTTGCGGGATGGAAGGCCGATTGAGCTTAACTTTTGCATCCCAAGTCCCATTTGAAAAGAACGCCAGAATTGAGAGGTAAACTGAGTTCCTAGGTATGAAATAATAGACAGCGTGGAACTATGAATTCTAACCAACTCCCTAATATACAATCTCAGCATAATCATCCGCCGAATCCTTGGTCTTGATTGGTAGAAAGTGTGTGCCTTGGTTAACCTGTCGCACTACCACCAAATGGAGTCGTATTTCCGGTGAGTATGAGGGGTAGGCCTGTAATGAAATTCATTTATCTCCTCCGTCTTCCAAGTGGGAATGCTAATATCCCAAAGTACTCCTCCGACCTTGGATGCCTGCACCTTCACTTGCCGACGCTGGGCATTTGGCTATGAACTCTGAATATCCCTCTTCATACCATCCCACCAATAGATTTCTCAAAAATCCCAATACATCTTCGTAGATCCCGGATGAATGGAATATATGATACCATGTGCCTCGTAAGTAAATATCCGACCCTCAAATTATCAACATCCGTGACACACATAGTCAACTCCGATATCGTAGAACACCATCTCCCCTTGAAGAAAACCTCCAATTTCTAACTCCGCACTGCCTCCTTCAGATTCCTTTTTTTCAAAATTGATCCTCATCTTGCTTAGACTTGACATCTACCACTAAGGAGATTCTCGACCCATTCTCGCACAATTAACGCCGCCATTAGTCAAGTCGATCAATCTGACTCCCAATCTTGCAATTCGGTGGACATCCTTCACCTCAACTCCTTTCCCACATCCACGTGGGACACACTCTCCATAGAGAGCCTACTAAGCACATCCGCAACCACATTAGCCTTGCCCGGGTGGTAAAGGACATTCATGTTGTAGTCCTTTAATAACTCCAACCACCTCCGTTGCCGAAGATTGAGATCCTTCGCATGAACACATATTGAAAACTCTTGTCCAGGAATACATCTACATTTAACTCCCATACAAGTAGTGTCGCCATATCATCAACGCAAACACCACCGCAAACAACTCAAAATCATGGGTCGGGTAGTTCTTCTCATGGATTTTCAGCTGTCTAGAGGCGGCATATGCTATAACTTTCCCATGATGCATCAACACACATCCCAATCCGACTCTCAAGAATCACAATATACAAAAATCCCATTAATACTCCTCAGGTAAAAGTTAACACTCAAAGGCTGAGCTGGACAAAAACCTTTCCTATCTAGTGCCAGCTGATCCTTCAGCATCTGCACCAACTAAATCGGAAGCTTAATTCAAAGACGAGAGTAGGCTCGAGGAGGATTAAAAGACCGATTCTCGGTCCCCTAAAGTTATAAAGTCAAGTTAGACTGCAATTTGTGCCTATGTTAATAAAAGTCACTTAAAAGGATCCATATGATCATAAAGAAAGGATTGCCTATATGTATTTCTAGCGTACGCGCGGTTCCTTTCTGATTTGAGCCAGCCGCGGGAATGGTTCTATAGCCAAAGAGACTTCGCCACTTTCGTACCTATCGATCACTCTTTCTAGGGTTCCTTAGGACTCCATTCACTCAAGGTGAGATTGATCGAACGCAGAAAACCTTCCACCGGTAGGCGATCGTGTTTTTCACAGGATTTGTTACCTATGTCAGCATTCTCACTTCTGATATCTCCAGGTCTTGTCACCAAAACCTTCTCCGATTGACAAGAAGTGAGTGGGGCCTTCAATTCTTGGAAGCTTTTCGCATAAGTCTCCGACCATTAGAACTTCACCTTTGTGAGTCAACCTAGTCAATGGGGCCGTAATTGATGAAAAGCCTCAACAAATCTTCTCGATGCGTAGTCTGCTAAGCCTAAGAAACTCTAAATTTCCCCGAGGGATACACGGTTCTGGGGCCAATTCTTCACCACCTCGACTCCTGGGAATCTACCCTTATACCTTCACTTGATACTAGTTGACACAGAATTCCACTAAGTCCAACCAAAACTCACATTTGCTGAAACTTCACATAACCTACAATCCTTAAGGACTTGAAGCACTATACGCAAGTGAGTGACATGCTCCTCCCCGCCCGGAGTATATAAGGAAATCATCGATGAACACAATTACGAACATGTCCAAATATTGCTTGATCACCCCGTTCTCATTAGGTCCATAAAAGATGCAGGAGCATTGGTTAGAACAAATGACATAACTACAAAATCATAATGGCCATAATGAGTTTTGAAGGCTGCTCCGGGATGCCACACTCCAAACTCTAAGATGGTATCCGACCCAGATCTATCTTCAAGAATCACCTGGCAATTCGAGCTGGTCAAATAAATCATCAATCTTGGGCAGCGTAATTGCTCTTGATAGTGGCCTGTCTAACTGTTTATATTCAATACACACATGCGAAGGGAACCGTCCTTCTTTCTCTTTAACAAATAGAACTGGTGCAACCCAAGGAAACCGGCTCGCCTAATGAATACCTTATCCAATAGATCCTTTAATCGATCCTTCTATTCCTTTAGATTGGTTGGAGATATCCCGTGGGGAGGAATAGAGATAGGCTACATATCGGGTAAGACAATGCTCTAAGTCGATTTCTCTGGAGGAACACTTGGAAATTCATTAGAAAGACATCCAGATACTCACCACCGAAACTCCATTGATATCGGGGTCTCGGGAATCAAATATCCTTAACCCAAATCAGATGATACACGCACTTAGAAATCATCTTCAGCCTTAAGATAGGAAATTAATCGACTTGCTGATACCGCCGAACTACCCTTCCACTCAAAGACCGACTCACCCGGAAAATGAAACTCCACCATACGGTCCTACAATTTATCGAAGAATAACATGCAAAACCAATCCATGCCAAGAATAACACTAATGTTGGGTCATGGCCAACTCCACAAGGTCTCATGTGAGGCACCTTATACAACACCGTGATCGGGCATTTTCTATATAATGTCTAGCTATGACTGAATCATCAACAGGGTCAAAACTGAAAACTGTTTTGACAAACTCCAAGGCTACCGACAAGGTAAGGAGTCACGGGAAGACAAGGTAGTCTCCTGATCTACCAAGGCATAAACATCAATATGAAAGACATGCAACATACCAGTTACCACGTTTGGCGAAGTCTGCTGCTCTTGGCGCTAGGCAAGGGCATTGAATCGATTCTGCACACCCACACTTACTAGTCGATGCTCCCTATAGAGCGGAATGGGTTGGAGCCGTTGCTGACTCCGGTGGTCTCGTGCACGACCATCATCACCGTCCCAGCATATGGGCATGCTCGGGCACATGTGCCTAGATCAATCATACCATAGCAAACATCTGAACCGAGCAGGCATTCCTCAGATGACTCTTTCCGAACTTCCGTAGGCCGAGAGGTATACTCTAACCGGGCACCCTCCGATCCCCTCGCCCGAAACCCTACCTCTGACACTAGCGTGTCTAGATGGAACACTAGCTGATGATGGTGCTAGCCGTTGATCCCTGCTGAAACTTTGACGTAGCCACCAGACCTCTGATGTGAAATCCCGCGTCTATCCGTCCGAGCCCTCTTTTCCTTCCTCTCCTCCTCGCATGAGAGCCTTCCATCTATTGGTATGCGAGGAAAGTCCATGTCCTAGTGAAGCATGGCAGTCCTACAATCCTTGTTTAAGTAACCAACCACACCTTGAACGAATTGGCTCACCCGCTCCCTCTAACCATCACAAACTCTTTGGGTGTACCTTGACAAATGAGTGAACTTAAGCGAATACTCCAAAGACTATCATCACCCCTCGCTTGATATTCACAAACTCCACCGCTTTAACTCTCTCATCTCCCGAGGAAACAACCTGTCGAGAAAAGCCATGTGGAACTCATCCCAGCTAATAGGGCTCGCTCCTGCTGCCCTACTTTCCTTCCTGGCATTGCTTGTACCAAATATGAGCGATCTTCTTTTATCGATAAGAGGCCAAGTCCACACACTCCCCTATTGTCACCCCCATAACCCGAGTGACTTTCATATCCCTTCAATGAACTTGTGTGGATCCTCGTCCACCTTTGATCCAATGAACTCAGGAGGGTTCATCCTCAAGAAGTCTCTAATCCAAGCCTTCGCTGCATTGCCATTTTATAGACCTTCACAAAGCCTATTGGTTGACCTAAGTTGTCAAGGCCTGTTCCAACATTTAAATAGCCATATGAAACTCAAGGTGGGCAAAGCAGGCTTTGGTGCCCGCTCAACAAGTGGGGCTTGCTGATGCCCATGGTCATTGCCACCCCGTGACCTTCATCATTTCTATTCTCCTTCTGTTCATTCTTCTAGGAGCCATACCCCGCAATCGTGAATTGCATCGACTAGAGGGATGGAGATACTTTTCATCGACATAGAACATGAAAGAAGGAACATTTTCTAAACGTAGTAGCTCTTCTATCATAAGTGTACGCTTCACACCCATGAAAAGGACTCTACTTAACGTGGCTTTTAGACACCCTAGGACACTTCTAACCTATTGCTATGATACAAAGTTTGTCATGATTCGAACGTACACCCGAATTGTAGACACAGACAAGGGACCCCGAGAGACCCCAAGTCAACTCCATGGCACATGCATAAAGCTACCCTATTTAACTAATAGGAAATATTAAGAATAAAAATAGCGGAAATGTAACCATAGCATGACATCAGGAGATACTAAACTTACATATAAGTTGAGTACTACATATTGTCTCAAAGCCTACCACATATGATGGGTTGATGGGACAACATCCCAACTAACCCTAACAATAATAAACAAAAGATAACATAACAGTTCGTCAAAAAGCTCTCAGAACATGAGGACTCACCAATAGGCTGAGAGCATAAGCTGAGATGGACTAAGGATGAGGATGAGCCCGAGATCTGGACTCGTGATTGCCATGAAACGATACAACATAAAAAGTAAGCGGTCAAGATGTGGAATGTACCGAGTATGTAAGGTAAGTAAAACGGACATTTAAAAATAAATAACTCATAAATAAATACAGGAGAAGGACATGATGCTTGTATCATATACCTCATAAAAAAACATAAGGCTCAAGGCTTTCAAATCATTCGTAAATTATTCATTGTCGTATCGTAGGTAAACTTTATTAAAACATAACTTGATCGAATAACATACACATAATAATGCATAAGACATGTGGAACAATGGGAAGACTCGTCATACCGACACCATCATGGTAGAGCCTTGCATGATGACCCAACTATCTCACCAAGTGGGCAGATGACCCCGCCAGCCAAAGCAGGGTCTAGGCATTAGGCGTGATATCGCCTTTGATGGGATCGGTACCAGTACAATATATAACATTAGAACCCACTATGGAATGTGGTTAGGAGACACTGACGTGCAGTCCTTTGAATGTCGGGCTGCTCGGTGCTAGACACGGCTCTTAAAAACATGCATATATGCTTATACATAAATCAATAACATCATCCTTTAAAAATTCATTGGCTAAAATATAACATTTATCATCATTGATCCCCTTTAAAAGCATTCTTAGCCAAGAATCAAAGGCCCTTTCATCTGCCAACATCATAAATCGATAAATTATGTAATTCGTTACATAAATCGTAAATCATTCTTCAACATGTAGGCATTTCCCAATACTTTAACAAACTCAATTCTTTCAAAAATATGCTCATAAACGTGGGAACTTGAAATCAGGCTTTTCCATCATTAAAAAACTCAAAATATGGAGTTTTCATCATAAATCATAAATTTCACGAATTTTCATCAATGGAAATTTTAAATTTAAAAGATTGAAACGTGATTTTAAAGAAAATAATATAAAACCTTTCCATCATTCATAATTCAACAATTAAAACTCAATTAAAATCATACCCATAAAAAGAGAAATCACATTTTCTGCTTACTTGGGTAAAACCCTACAGAACTTGGAATAGGATAATTCATGGTTTAATTGAAATTCGGCATGGGTGTGGAAGAAACCACCCATTCTAAAACCCTACATACTGAAGATTAATCTACTCACTTGACTACTTCTAAGGAGAAATAGGAAGAAGAATCCCTTTAGAGAAGCTACACGATTTCTAAGTCATACCAAATTTTCCAACACTAAGTCAAATCTTCAGGTTAAGGGATGTACGAGAGGTAAAATACATGTACAACTCATACTGGCCGAGGACACTGTGAGTCGCGTGGTGCCGCATATGGAAATGTCTCTCCGTTATCTTAGGAAAAGGTTTCTCGATGTCCGTATAAATACCTTTTTATGTTTTATTTTAGTAGAACAACATAGAGAGACAGTATTGTTAAAAGTTTTATTTGTGAATTAACACGCTTCTGGGAGAGAATTGAGATCAACACTTGATTTTATCAATTATTCTTGAGTTTGTTTAGTCATATTCAAGAAGGTTTTCTTCCAATTATTTGTGTAAGTGTTTAATTATGTGTTTGTCTATGAATGCTAATTATAATTTTACAATCATAAGATGCTAAAACTTCCACCACTAGGGTTGTAAAAATCATGGTGGATTAACGAACTAGGGTTACATAAAATTTATTCAAAACCAATGCTAAACACTTGTATTATATTCTCTTCATCTTTAAACATTTCTTAATGGTGCATAATAGTCACAACCCGAAAATAAAATCGGATCGATACACGGGAAAAAGAGCCCCAAGAGATCCCAAGTCGACTCATGACATGACAGCTAACTTAATCAATAAAAATGGAAGATTTAACATATATTAAACGTAGCGGAAGTCTCGAAATAAACACAACACTTAAATACATGACTAAGCCGATTACATTCTATGTTTGAAAAGCCTCTTAATACCGATTTGAGTTGATAGGACAAGATCCCCACCTAACTCTCTAATTCTAATATTGAATAAATAAGGAAAACTGATAAAGCATTGTCCTCGAGATGAGGACTCACCAACAAAAAGTGTGGGATGCTAACTCTAAAAGGATGGCTAATGAGAGGATGAGTCTCGAAAAATAAGTGCCCGTATCATGAAATGATCCAACATAGAAGGTATGCAAATAATACGTGGAATGTACCGAGTATGTAAGGTAAGTAAAACTGCTAAATAGGTAAGATATTTAAAACATGTAATACAATACAAAACATAAGCAAATAAGAATTTGAGAGTAGGGGTCGCCATGTTGTTTTTTCTAAAATCATAATCTCAACATAACATAACATCATAATTGAATTGATTGACCCAAACTAAAATCAGATAGTCATGAGTAATGCTGAACATTGGGTCAAACCTACTTTAGAACATATATAGATATATATCATGAATGATAAACATTCATAACTCAAATCATGAGGAACAATGGGAGACTCCATTTTTAACCAAATACATACGATAGAGCTTACATGGTCCCAACAATCACACTCAAGTTGGTAGAGCCATCCAAAGCCTTTTAGAGCTAGGGACGATACCATGATACTAATATTTGCTTCGAGGCCCAATGGGGATAGGGGATCGCTCACAAGGGAGGTGCCAAAGTATATATATAAGATATGTATAACCTACGATGGCATGTGTTCGAGGCATAGGGTGATCCACCCTAGCCTACTAGATTCTAGACACTACTACCAAAATATGCACATGCTCTCCATCGTTGTTCAACGAAGATTACCATTGTCTATTGACGAAGCTCAATAATCAAATAGATCTCAAATCAAATCAAATATGAGAAGCTTTAGCTCAAACCATACCAGCCAAGCTAAAAATAATTGGGAGTCTTCACCAAAACCATATGGTAAGCTTAGTTCAGAAATTTGTAAATCATATTTTGAATATATGGTACACCATACTTTAACATGCTTGAAAATACATAATTCTCTTGAGAATGATGATCATAAACATGGGTCACTTAAAAATATGTTTTCCATCAATATTATCTCATCATACATGAACATTCATCATAAATCTCAACTTTCATGAACATCTCGTGAATGGGCATTTTAATTTATAAAGCTTGAAACATGATCTTAATTGAAAACACAAAATTTTCCCATGAATCATAATTCAATAGTAGAAACATATTTAGAGAATACCATGTAGTATTAGGAATCTCATGCATTCAGTTAAAACCCCATAGATCAACATAGAATTTCCATGATTTAGAGATAGATTTTGCATGGGTGTGAATGAATTCACCTATTCATAACCCTACATACTTGAAGAGTTTCGATTCAAACAACCACACTCCTAAGGAAGAATTAGATGGAAAATCTTGAAGAATTGGCCTTGATCACCTCTCTAACTCTCTAACTTTGCATGCACTGAGTAAGAATGGCCTAACATGAACTTAAACCCCCTTAAAAGTCATCACTCATAGCTTAAAATGGCGAGTTTAGCCTTAGGATCATAGGAATTACATAAAAGCCCTTACTAAATTTGCAGAAAATAACTGACTACCAGTCCCCGCCAGGGACCGGACGATCAAGCATTTCAAGAACACGACTCGGCATCAATCGTAGAGTAATCGTCCAAGATTCATCCGGGGCTCATCACGGGGACCTCAAGGCAGTTACCGGTGACCAAGACTCGTGGTCACCACTTGTCACCTTCAATGCCTATGATTTTAACAGTCTAGTACGCTGACCACGACTCATCCCAGAATTTGTATATCACCATGACTCGTGGGGACTTTTCGTAGTGTATGATCACAGGTATCCTTGACTTTCTGTTGCTAACCCTTGCCCACGATCGACTTCCAACGAGTCGTCGTGACTGGCTACGCACTCCCGGTCAGGTTCATGGGGACTTCCAAAACCCAAATTAAGAAATTAATTGTTCGTGGGATGGATCAACATTAAACCTTGGGCTATAGCTATTCTTTAAAGGAAAACACAACCCATCAACTTACACCCCGAATCTTACCATGAGTCTCCTCACGACTCGCATCTACCCATAGGTCATAGAGTGACTCGTTCTGTGAACTAATGCCATATTTCCAATTTTTATTTATTTCAACTCCCGAGTTTGATATTTTGGCTTTCAGTATAACAACAATGTTAGGACTCGCTCAATTCTTTACTTTGGCTGAACCTAGAGAAGTAGAGATTAGAAAAAATTACAACAAAGCCTTTATTTTTATGATCACACATATGACTTGAGCTGTAGTCACAGGAAAGTTAATTTGGGACATATCGATAACCGTTAGTTTGAAATCGCTCATGAGACCTAACCGGCAATTGAGTATAGTAATTCAATTGGGAAAGCCCTATCTTTTAGATGAACCCTAGTTATCCATTCTATAAGTAAGCATTGGGATTGAGCACGTGTGTATACTGAAGTAGTTATGAACCCATTGGGAACACTTACCAAAGTTATTTGAAAAACTTAACAGACACCACAATTATAACTCGCTTTTTAATATTATTTTTCTTTAATCCCAATTTGGAGATAACTTATCATCAACAAGTTAATATCAAGCATTAGTCTAGATCTTACCATATTCCAGGGTTCTAACCCTTAACCTCATTGTTGGTTATTAACAACGTCCACTTCATACTCTTCCAGAAGTGTGAGTTTGAGCGCTATCAAGCTGGAAGAGCTTCTTGTGACTACATTCTCGGATGCATTCTTTCCCCAAGATCTAAGGGAAGCAATACTGAAGCCAGAACTAAGGCGTAACGACATGACAATATATAGGAGTACACGGTACAGGTCACTCAATTGTTGAAGCATTCTCTAGAAATGATTGCGTGTCGAGGCCGATGCTCAACTTCATGAACAGAGTTTAAGATTTGCAGTAAAGGAATGTAGGACTTCTATGCTTATCAACGATGGATATCTCCGTGTCATTATCCATGCACAAGCCGTATAGAGGCGGAAAACTCAAGGAGATAGAGAGGGAGAGTAAAGTGGGCACGAATAGGCCAGTTTGAGTATTCTTAGCGTAGGTCGGGCAACAGTATTCCGCCCCATAGTAGCAACAGAGACTCCTACAACCCTCATTAGCTAGTGGTTCTTCTTCAAGCTCCGAAAAATTGGAAGGGTGGAGCATCAGGCTCCCATTCTCAGAGCCATGTCTCCATCAATCGCTTCATATGTTCTATGTGGCAAGAATAATTGCAAATTCTATTTGGGGAAGGAGGGTTGTTTTGGTTATGTCCAAATTGGTCACAAAGCTGATAGATTGCCCGTTAGGAAGGATGTGGGAAGGCCTAGTCCACTACACGCAGCCTCTCCACTAGGTCGCTCAAATTTCAACAGGTACTACCTTGAGTTTAGGTGGTGGTCTACACCACCAAAATTTCTTCTTATGTTTTATCCTCTCACAGACTAGAGACCTCACCAGAAGTAGTCACCGGTATGTTAAGTCTCTCAAACACAGTCGTGACTTACATTGCATTCCTCGGCTTGATATTAGTCCAGAAATTCTCTTAGAGTTTTTCTCCGTTTCCCTACTTTGGTTGGTGCACGGGCTAGGGAGCTAGCCGGGTGTATAGGGATTTTCCAATCACAATGTTACATAAAGTCACTTAACCGATCTAGTAGAATTATACATGGCCGATTTTGGTCTCATCCTTGGAATGGATCAAGTTATGTTCTTTCTACGCCTTAGTTGAATGTAGAACCAGAGTCACATTAGATTTCATTTTCCTAATGAACCAGTCCTAGGAGTGAAAGGGTAGTACTTCATCACCTAAGGGTCAATTTATCTTATACCTAAAGGCTAGGAAAATGATCTCAAAGGGGTACCTCTATCACATGGGTAGGATCAATGATTCTAGTGTCGAGACCCTAATAGTTCAGTCAGTTCTGCTGTAAATGAGTTCCCCAATGTGTTTCCTAAAGATCTTCCCGGAGTCCTTCCCGAGAGAGAAATAGGCTTCGGTATAAACCTCCTCCCAAATACCTAGCATATATTTATTTTTCCTTATCAAATGGCTCCAGCCTGAGCTTAAGGAGTTAATGGAATAGCGTAAAGACCTTCTATATAAGGGTTTCATCAGACCTTACATCTCTCCATAGGGTGCCCTAGTCCTATTCATGCAGAAGAAAGACAAGACACTCGAATATGCATCACAACCATCACCGAACAAGGTCACAAATGATGAACAAGTATCCTCTACCAAAAATTGATGAATTGTTTGACTAACTTCGTGGAGCTTGTTGTTTTCCGTGATAGACCTCATATCAGATACTATTAGCTCGTGGTCAAAACAATGTGACATTGCAAAAACAGGCTTCAAACTTTGTGTGGTCACTACAAATCATAGTTATGTATTTTGGACTAACCAATGCTCCTACATCTTTATGGATCTAATGAATAGGGTATTCAAGTAGTACCTGTATATGTAAGTTATTGCCTTAATAAACGATATCTAGTTTACTCAAGAACAGAGGAGGAACATGCAAATCACTTGAGGATAGTGTTGCAGACTCTCAGGGATTAGTTATTTAATAAATTTAGCAAGTGTGAATTCTCTCGCTAATTAGTTGCATTCCTTGGATCTTGTGGTCTCCAAAGGAGGGAATTTAAGTGGATCCTCAAAAAGATAGTGATGTTGAGAATTGGCCAAGACCCACCTCTCCATCGACATCAGGAGTTTTTAGGCCTAGCTAAATATTATAGATTGTTCATAGAAGGGTTCTCCTGCATTATCTCTCATTTGACTTGACTATTGACGTGCCCGGCAAGTGTACGGGTCGTGGCAAGTAATATAGTGGCTCTTTTAAGAACCGACTGTCGAACCCACAGGACTGAACCCATTCCTCTAACTCCATTTCTAGCGTGATCTTAAATATTTAAAGTGTCGGTGATAGACATTTTCGTTTGGAGAATAATTAAGTCTAAGTTTGGGTCAACGAAATATTCCTAAAGTGCTCTAGAGCAACATAGGGTTAAACCACCAATCATGCGATAATACAATTTGCAATGGAACAAGCATGGTCCTATCGATTGTTATTTCACATAATTAGAATTGCATGTGTTCATGGTCTGTCGAAATAAACACGACAATCTAGCCTCACTGCATCATTGTGAACGAGGAGTTTATTTTTCTAGTCGCTGGCAATCATTATGTTGTGGTTTACGTGAAATGATTAGGACTTTCGTACGTCTAACCATTTAACGCAACTTAGCCGCACACCTACTTCTTCGAGTGGTGATGTGACATCCCAAATTGGTCTTTCATAACCCCCGCGGTGGTAAACTGTGTCGTGTATATTTCTATCCAAACACCTTAACCTCTCCGAGATTACTTCATGCTCCCCACATTCTCATGTTGTCCCGACCTAGGTAATGCCTTCTCAAGCTATTTCCTGCTAACAATATGCTTTATGGTGATCAATCATTAAAACAACCAACAAAACAGAATGCAAGACGAAAACAAATGTAAGCCAATAACTCAATTCCAAAACAATATCAAAGAATTACAATCATAATTCATGTATTCAACCCTAGGAGGAAGTGGTTCTGCCATTCATGCTAGTAAAACTACGTTAATCTACTCCTAATCTACTATTAATCTACTCCTAACTACATACTTACATGAGATTGGTAGATGAGAAGGGAATTTGATAAACCCTAGATGAGTTCTCCCATCTCTCCCTTCACTCCTATGCGCTTTTTCTCGAATAAAATCGTGACCAAATGAAAATAAGAGCTAAGGGTCCTATTTATAGTAAATGGAGAACGTGCTTAATTTTGCCTGTCGTGGAACGGCTCCGTGTCACGGAGTGTATCACGGAGCACTGCCTCCGTGATGGTGGAGGCATCGCGAAAGCTCACTGGAATTTAACCGAAAATCGGCCTTGGCGGCATGTTGTCAGCGATGGCAACGTGTCACGCCGTTGGGCAGCGCCACAGTGGCTGTCTGGGGTCGCGAGCCTCATGCTGTGGAACGTTGCGAACGCGCATGGGGGCTGTTTTAGGCAGCCTGCCTGCCTTGGCACTTCGCCGACGCGCCGGTGGGCTGTTTTGGGCCTCCTCCCTGCCGACGCTCGAGTGTTGATTCCTTCTCCAAGCCTCTACTTCACCAATTCATGAATTAGCTCCTCAAAAGTCATCAAAACCTACAAAACAAAGGCTAATCATGTTGGTTAGCACATATCTTCACTTTTATATAAAAATCACATGAAAATGTATCAAATAGCTTAGACACACGACTAAATTAAGCTATAAAGCGTATCACTGACCTATTTTTCCGTGATCACAACCCCACACTTAAAGCCTTGTTCGTCCTCGAACAACCTTTTACATATCATGCATATGGAGAATTTCACATAACTAATTTAGCAAGTTGACCGTGCTACGGCTATAATGATTTCGTAAGACACAAGTTAAAAATAGAACAATCTATGAAACACAACTATGTTAAGACTTCTTAACCTCAAGAATCGACTCTCAAAATTTTAGCAAACTCCTGCAAATCAACCGATTAAGAAATCCCATGAATTTTATCCTTCATTAAACATGTTCCCTCACGGAAAGAGAGTTACCCAATAAAATGCAAAAATAATTTTTACATCACAACATGTGTGGGTTTATAAAAAGAATTTACACTCACTCACAAAGAATTCACATACTTCATGTCATGACCCCATAAGCTTGCCCCTTGTAGTGTTTTACTCCACTAATTTAAGGATGTATGAATGTAAGATCAAGTAGGACTTTGAAGGTTGTAACGCAACTCAGGTGCAGGTAGGTACTATTGCGCCGCACAGTGACTATCTTTCCTAAGCGTTTTTAATCATCACGCCCTCATGGCGAACTTCCCTTCCCTTACTTCCCTTTTATCTCTTGATGGTTTTCTTTTCCTCTTTGTTTCCCCTTTATTTAGGCACCTTTGACTTTGTCAGTAAGGAGCTCTATGAATAATTTTTCATTCTTTTGTTTTCTTACGCCTTAACAATCAGCCATTTTCACACAAGTGCACCTTTGACCTTTTTCTCAACTTCTACAACTTGCTACTTTTCATTTCTTTTCATTCTCCTCACTCCTTTACTTTCAGATTTTTCTTCTTCAAGCGCTTAAGAGCTTTGGGTCAAATTCAAGGTTAAATGAAAGAAACGGATTAAGCTTTTATGTTGCAAACATTTATCAAAGAATAGGCTCAAGGCTCAACGGGGCTAACTAGGATTAATTTTTCAAGGTAGGTAAAACGAGGATAAAAATTGGGTTAATTCAAAGAAATGCCTAAATCATCTCCTTACAATTCACATCCTTCATTTCGCCTATACACACACCAGGCAAGTTCTAGACAATCCACAATAGCATAGAATACTCAAAAACCTTTCACTCACCGCACATGCTCAATTCAAGACATATTCGGCGACTCTTACTCAGCTAATCACAAGAATTCAGATTCAGCTTCAATTATATTGAGTCACATTCAAGAGCCTAAGTGTCTCAAACAAAGTTATAAACTTGCATGCTTCAATACCGAACATACTTGCATCTTGGGGCAATCATATACAGCACATAACAAGAACATCAAGCATCAACTAGCTATGGTTTCAAAACCTCGACATCTATCGACTCAATTTTCCTCAAGACGGTCGTCATCCATTCCATCGTCGGAAACAGTCCCTCACTATGACTAAAACATTATGTGGAGCCAACACAAAGAGAAAATAAAAATAAAATTTTATTCTTCTGGGCTCAAACACCCCCGTGAAAAGAACCGAAAAGAAAAATTCAACGGTGATGAATTCATGCTTGACTCACAAAGATTTTCAAATTTTCTCTATTTTTCCAAACAAGCATTACATTCACCAACAATTTGTTAGGCACAAAATTTTGAAATTTCCTGAAATTTCCCTCACCCCACACTTAAATCATGCTATGTCCCCGTAGCATCAAATTAACATTTCAAGAGGGCGAGAAAATACTCCCTGAGGCCCTTAGGCCCAGCTAGTAGCATGTTTTCCACAATTCACGAGCGGGTGGTCGACCCCACACTTTTCCTTTCCATGCTTCCTAGCGCCCTCCTCCTCGAGGGTACTCGACTCTCCACCCGTGCCTAACTTTCCACCAAAACACAAACAAAACAAATTAAAATAACAAAATCAAAACAAAAATCAAAATTCCAAAGTACCTGAGGTACCCTTGGGCTGCCTCCCCAAGCAGTGCCTTATTTTACGTCGTGGCACGACGTGGACTCGCCCTTCGTGACATCCATACCCGGGTTCCTTCGAGAACCATCTCCTTTTCTTCGCCGTTGAGGAGGAAACAGCCTCCACTGTTCCTCCCTCCAACTTCTTTCCCTTAGAAGCCCTTTATCAGACCTTTCGGGTTGAACATTTGATATTGCCTTTGCCATGCAACTGTGGACTCCTCCACCCCACACTCATCCTCTCGACAACACACTAACTTGACAAAGGTTTCTCGTAGTGTGCGGATGGGTTTATCTCTTGCAGACCTGGAAGATTTCTTCTTCGCCCCCAGACCCTCATTTTCAGGGTCCTTTCAAATCAATCACTGCCTCCTCCGGTGGCCAAAGAATACCGCCCAAGATTAAGGGTACCGTCATCAACCCGAAAATCTAAAACAATAAAATCAGCAGGTATAATAAATTTACCTACTTTGATGAGAAGGTCCTCTATGATTCCATCGGGTGTCACTATGACTTGTCAGCCAGCTGCAACATCAACCTTGTCGGTCTCGGCCTCCAACCCCAAAGTGTTGAATAAGGATAGGGCATTAGATTAACCGCCCTAAATCACACAAAGCCTACACTTCGCCTTTACCAATTTGTATGAGGGTAAAACTCCCTAGGTCTTTGAGCTTCTTTTGGCATTTTGCTCAATACCCTGTGACTGCACCTCCTCAGTTAGTGCTACAGTCTGGACATCCACCAATCTAACTTTGTTCGCCATCACGTCCTTCAAGTATTTAGCATATTTCTAAGCATTCCCGCAAAACATCAATAAGAGGCATATGTGAAGTTCTTTGAAAGTCTCAGAGAACTTTTTGAAACATTCTTCCTCCTTGCTCTTTTGGCCTCGAGGAAATGGTGGTGGTGGTCTTTGTGCTGGCTGCAATGAAGATTGCACATTTTGTTGTCCAAACACTGATTTACTCCAATATCGGTAGGTGGTCCAGTCTTACCAACTCCGGCTGCACTCTCTCTTTTCTAAATCCTCTAGGCACGCACGCCTAACCGTCTTCCACTTCTAAGATCGATGGCATTGATCTCATGTGGGGTTTAGGATCCGCGTCGCTTGGTAATCTCTGCGGCCTCATGTTGGAAAGCACCGCTACTTCACCCACTTGCTTTTCAAGATTGCGGTGGCTACTTGCTGATTCATTAAGTCTGTTGTCATCCTCGCCCCATTTTCCGCTAACCGATTCGGGTCTCCATAATTCTTCTGCGCATTCCTCAACGCGGTCGCTACTTGCCCATCAACTCCGCCTATTCCGCCGATACCGATGCCGTTGAGGTTGCATAAAATTCGCTTGATTTCCACCCCAAGAAGAATTGGTGGCCTCGCCAATCCTCGCTAGTTCTTTCCAAAATTCTGATTCTTTGCACATTCCCAATAAAATTGATCGATTCCGAATTGGCTCCACAAGATTCTACATTGCCCATTATTAATACAAATTTCTCACACCAACTAGAGCTTGCTGAACCGCATTAACTCAGCCTCGGTGTTGGTGCATACTCAGTTTATTGAACCGAGTCAACATTTGATGCCAAAACGAAGCTAACCGTGCTGCCAAGGCATTCAAAACCGCCTCGGCTTCTGTCAACCCCGATCTTCTTCCCCGCCCTCTTGATGATTCGTCACACTGATTTCCTTGGCAATTCTGTTCAACAAACTATACAACTCATCATATGCTTTCTCCAAGGCTTGCCCACCCGCCGCAGAGTCTAGTAATATTTTTGTTGTGGGTCTAGACTTTCTACAAAGGTATGGGCCAGCACTTCATTCGATTGCCGATGATGGGGCGCCTCTCAACAATGACTTGAATCTTTCCCAAGCCATATACAAGTTCTCACCAGTTCGCTGGAAACTGAGTATCTCAATTTCAATTTGGCAGCTTTGGCTCGAAGGAAAGAATCGATAAGGAACTTTCTCGGCCAAGTCATCCCATGAAGTAATGGAGTTCGGTGGCTCAGCCTTCAGCCACTTTTTCGCCTCTCCCAACAATGAAAATGGGAATAGGGTCAATCTGACATAATCAGGACACGGTGGGGACAAACGTGTCACTTATCTCAAGAAAGCTCGTAAGTGCTGCTGCGATCCTCATGTGCCATTCGAATCACCACTAGAACAAAATACACTGATATTCTGTTAAATAAAGTTCCCTCCAGCTCCGGCTACATAATAGAGGTCACATTCGCGTCGCTAGTGGGATTGCCACTTCGCGAACCGGTCTTGCCGCCATTGATGCCAGCACCAGCTGTACTTGTCCCGCGGGTGGTTGTTGCTGTACCTTTTCTGAAGTCTCTTCACTTACTTGTGAGCTACTCTCCTTTGCAAATGGATTTGACGTTCGTGTCTACAACGGTTCCACAAGCTCTCTATTTCTAGCTGTCCTGGCAGACAACCCGTCACCGCAAATAAACAAACTAAGACCAAGTTTTCTCAACACTTAAGGAAAATCAAAAATCACATATAACATAATAAGTTATTAAAAATCTCGCGAGTCCCCTAAGTAACGCGCTAAAATCCTGACGCCCGCAAGTGTACGGGTCATGCAAGTAATATAATGGCTCTTTTTTAAGAACTGGAATGGCGAATCACAGGACCTGGACCCATTCCTCTAACTTCATTTCTAGCGTGATCTTAAATATTTAAAGTGTCGGTGATAGACATTTTCGTTTGGAGAATAATTAAGCTCCAAGTTTAACAACGAAATATTCAAAGTGCTCTAGGAGCAACATAGGTTAAAACCAATTAATCATGCGATAATACGACGGTAAATGGAACAAGCATGGTCCTATCGATTGTTATTTCACATAATTAGAATCAGCTGTCATGGTCCGCCGAGCCTCTAACACGGTAATCTAGCCTCACTTCGCATCATTGTGAGCGAGGAGTTTATTTTTCTAATCGCGGCAATCAATTATGTTGTGGTTTACTGTGAAATGATTAGGACTTTCGTACGTCTAACCATTTAACGAAACTTAGCCGTGCATTAATCTACCGAGTGGTGATGTTACATCCCAAATTGGTCTTTCATAATCCCCGTGTGGTAACCAAGCAAGGTGTCAGGTATATTTCTATCCAAACACGGAACCTCTCCCGAGATTACTTCATGCTCCCACATTCTCATGTCTTGACCTAGGTAATCCCTTCTCAAGCTATTTCCAAGCTAACAATATGCTTATATGGTGATCAATATAAACAACCAACAAAACAGAATGCAAGACGAAAACAACAATCAATAACTCAATTCCAAAACAATATCATAGAATTACAATCTAATTCATGCTCAACCCTAGAGGAAGGGTTCTTGCCATTCATGTTAGTAAAACTATGTTAATCTACTCCTAATCTACTATTAATCTACTCCTAACTACATACCAGCATGGGATTGGTAGATGAGAAGGGAATTTGATAAACCTAGATGAGTTCTCCCACTTCTCCCTTCACTCCTATGCAGTTTTTCCGAATAAAATCGTGACCAAATGAAAATAAGAGCTAAGGGTCCTATTTATAATAAATGGAGAACGTGCATAATTTTGGCTCACATGGAACGGCTCCGTGTCGGAGTGGTCGCGGAGCACTGCCCGTGACACGGAGGCATCACGAAAGCTCACTCGGAATTTAACCCGAAAATCGGCCTTGGCAGCATGTTGCCGCGATGGCAACATGTCACGCTGCTTGGGCAGCACGTCAACACACCTCGTGGTCGCGATTCTCATGCCGGGGCACGCTGCCAACGCGCATGGGGGCTGTTTTAGGCAGCCTGCCTGCCGTGGCACTCCCCGCCGACGTGTCGGTGGGCTGTTTTGGGCCTCCTCTTTGCCGACGTTCGCGTGCTGATTCCTTCTCCAAGCCTCTACTTCACCAATTCATGAATTAGCTCCTCAAAAGTCATCAAAACCTACAAAACAAAGGCTAATCATGTTGGTTAGCACATATCTTCACTTTATATAAAATCACATGAAAATGTATCAAATAGCTTAGACACACGACTAAATTAAGTTATAGTAACGTATCACGGACCTATATTATTTCCCCGTATCAACTATCTCAAAAGAAGGTGATGTTTCCGTTTTCTATTGTATGAGAAGAGTTTTTAGAGCCGAAGACTCGACTCACTAAAGCCTTTGTTGTTGCTCTGTAGTTTCGATGGGTTCGTGACCTATTATGATGCCTCAAAAGCTTCCTTGGTTGTGTTCATGTAGCATGGTAAGGTCATGTCTTAAAAGCTCCTGACAAACTGACGTTCATGAGAAGAACTATCCGACTCACGATCTTGAGCTTGTAGCATGGTATTTGCCTTGAAGATTTGAGGCACTACCTTATGGGGTTCATGTCGTCGATGTTTTTACTGACCACAAGAGCCTACATGTAATGTGTTTGGTCGAAGGACCTAACTGAGACGAGAAGTTGTTGGAGTTGTTAAAAGACTACAATATGAGTGTTAAGGCATCACTTGGGTATAGGTGGTGGTTAGCACCACGGTTGCTTCTATGTTTTATCTCTCGTGTGATCAGAGAGCTCACCTGACGTAGTCACTATTATGTTAAGTCTCTTTCAAATAGATGTTTATGCTTTACTAGATCCAGGCTACACTTTTTGTGACTCACATTGTTGTCTAGGTTTATATTTGTCCATTAATTCTCTTAGAGCCATTCTCAGTCTCCACTTCAGTTGGTGCATTTGTTAGAGATAGTCGGGTGTATAGGGATTTTCCAGTGACAGTGTTACATAAGGTTACCTCAGCTGATCTAGTAGAGTTAGACATGGTCAATTTTGACCTAATCCATGGAATAGACTGGTTACATTCTTGCTATGCCTTAGTTGACTGCAAAACCAGAGTCATTAGATTCTAGTTTTCTGTAACCAACTAGTCTTAGAGTTGAAGGGTAGTATATCAGCATAAGGGTCAATTTATCTCATACCTAAAAGCTAGGAAAAATTATCTCAAATGGGTACATCTATCACTTGGTTAGTGTCAAAGACTCTAGTTCCGGCACTTCAACACTCCCGCCGATCCCGACATGTAAATGAGTTCGCCGATGTACTTCCTAAATATCTTTCCCAGATTCCCTCTCGAGAGGAAATAAACTTTGCATAAACCCTCCCAGATACCCAGCCTATACCTATTCCTCCTTATTGAATGGCTTCAGATGATCTTAGGGAGTTAACTAACAACCGAAAGACCTCTAGATAAGGGCTTCATCAGACCTAGAATCTCCCCATAGGGTGCCCCATTTCTATACGTGCAGTAGAAAGAGAGTACACTCAGAATGTATCGACTACCATCAGCTGAACAGTTATCACAATAAAGAACAAGTATCCTCTACCTAAAATTGATAACTTGTTTGACGTACTTTAGAGCTGCTGTTTTTCCAAGGTAGATCTCAAATCAGGATACTATCACCTCAGTGTTAGAGAATGTGACATTCCCAAAACAGCCATGAAAAACTCGATATGGTCACTAAGAATTTGTAGTTATCTCTTTGGACTAACCAATTCTCCCGCAACTTTATGGACTGATGAACAGGTATCTATGTAGTACCTAGAAACGTTAGTTATTGTCTTTATAGATGATATTCGTTAACTCCAAAATAGAGAAGGAACTGCGCATCACCTAAGGATAGTGTTGCAGACTCTCAAGGACCGACGCTCTGCTAAATTTAGCAAGTGTGAATTTCGTCGATCATTTGCATTCTCGATCATGTGGTCTCCAAGAAGGGTATTCAAGTGGGTCCTCAAAAGATAGCGGCAATCGAGAATCCACAAGACTCACCTCTCCGTCAGACCTAAAGTTTTTCTTGTGCTTAGCCGTTATTACGTAAGGTTCAGAGAAGGGTTCTTCCTTATGATTTGGAAATTTACAAACTCATTAGGCTCCAAAGCATGAGTTTTTGCTTGGTTTCCTAGTCATTTATGTGGTTTTTATGCTCTTTCTCTTGAATTCTTTGTAGAAACTTCATGTGAGTGGAAAAAGCATGAAATCGAGCAAAACACATAAAGTTTGAGATGGAATTTGATGAGTTAGCATATGAAGGAGAGGAGCCTAAGATTTGAATATTTGAGCTCAAGAAGAGGTGCAAAGACATGTTTTAAATAGGCTAAATGCGGATTCGAAAGGGCGAAACGCCGAAGCTACTACCTAGACCGACTCTTCCATCGGATACCACGGAATGGCATCGGCTAAACACCCATTGAACCTCCGGTACTCCCTGCCGGGACACTATGCTCAACCAGCTATAGTTTGGTGCTCCACCGATTGACACTTGCTAAATGTCTCGCTCTTCACGGAGAGGCCGTCTAATGAAAGGTAAATGTCCGAAAGGTCTCCAAAGCATCTAAAAGCCTCCAGGGCATTTGGGAAAAGTTGTACAATTGTGAAAGTACATATACATACCTTTATTGTACACCAACAATTGAAGGGAAGAATACCAACCAATTCACTAACCATTCTTTCATGTTCCACATATCTTCACCATATTTGTAGATTTAGGTAAAACTTTTAATCTTATTTTTTTTAACCCATTTTAGGTAATTCCATCATTGGGTTGCAAGAGCTTGTGAAGCTAATGTGATAAATGTGAGGGGAACTCTCTTGGTATCTTCATCTTTAAATATGCTTGACTAATTTTCTAGCTAAAGGTATATTCATGGTGGGTTTGTTAATTTGATTGGGTTTTGATAAATTGTTCTTGGATTCTTTTTTAAATTGTAGATCTATTATCTTCCCAAGTTATAATTTCCAAAATTGATGTTTGCAAACATGACTTGTGTTTTTTTACTTCTTTTCTTGCTTTTGGTTGAAAGAAAAGGTGAGAAGATATTAGTGAGGAATTGGAGGCAGTGTGATTAATCTAGAATAGTTAAAACCCACATTTTCTACTTCATTACGGGTCAAAGCTACAAATAGCTAGTCCTCTCAAGCTTGTGTGGTTGATAACTTGAATTGGCTTTTGGGGTTTGAAAGAACCTAAGGAATAAACATTCTTATAATTGAAAAATAGGAGAATGCAATTATCCACTACTATCTAAGATAATTTTGAGTCTAATGCATTAAATAAAGAAATTCCCGATTAGTTGTGATCTCATCTATAGAATGCTCCTAACCTCTCACTTGTTATTGCGTCAATTGGAATCCAAGGTCTTAGTTTAGAATTAGATAGTTATTCCCTTTAGTTTCGAATTTTACTTTTCAAATGTTGAACAATTGCACGTTCTAGCTAATATTTATAACTCTTGAATTATCGACTCAATTCTCTATGGAATTCGACCCCGACATCCATTGGGATATTTGTTTTGATACAAAGACCATTTACGCTCTTTTTGGAAAAGAGGAGTGTATTGTGGACATTATCAAAATGGTAGTTGATCTGGGCGGAATTTCATGCCCAAGTGATACTCAAATACTTCATTTTGACTTGTTTATCTATTGTTATGTGTACATTCTCATGTGATTCTTAGGTAAATGTGAATTTATACTGTCCATACATTAGTGTTGTTTTGCAGGTAAGAAGAAATTTGTAAAGCCAATCACAAGTTGGTGAAGAGCGTGAATGGACTTGGAAGCAAGAAATGGAAGTTGACAAGAGAGAAGTAGGGAATAGGGGCTCCGCGATGGCGCCGTGCCACGCTACCATCACGGAGGCATTCTGCCTAGGATGATTAAAATATATCAAATTCCGAGGTTCCACTTCCGTGGCACGGAGGCAAGGCCTGAAGTGATGCACTCGTGTCAGCCGTTGGAGTGTGATACTGGAACCCAAGTTCTAGTGAAGGTGTGATAGTACCGTGGCACGGAGGCAAGGCTCATGGCTACTCCGTGCCACGGTGAGGTGCGCTTACTCGGGAGCCGAGTTCCAATGGGGGTCCATGATAGCCCGCGGCACGGAGGGAATGCTTCGATACACTCTGTGCCACGTTTCTTGTTATTTTGAGAAAAATTCTCAATAGTAATAAATAGCAATAATTTAGGTTTTATTTTTAAACATTCTGACTTTTTTGAGCAAGAACATTAGTTGCAGGTAGTAGTTGAGAGGACGAAAAATTCTAGGGTTATTCTTCCTTTTCTCTTCATTTCTAATTGCTTGTATGAAGTCTACTAATTTGAAGATTTAACTAATAAAAATGAGTGCTTAATCACCTCTGGTGAAGTTAAGGATAAATGTAGAGGATTGTAATTATTGATCATTTCAAGCTTTTCATGTATTTCTTCAACGGTTGTTCTATCAATTCTTTTTTTTGTTCTTACTACATTAATGTTTGGCCAATGTTAATGTATATCTTAGAAACTAATTTTGATTCTGAAAAGGAAAGGAATTGGACAGATGAATTGGTAGGATATGACTTTCTTGGTCGAGAAAATTGAGAAAAGATTTACGCTCAATAGAAATATAGACCTGAAAAGTCTTATTAGTCAATTATGGAATCGTTTATGTATGGCTAGAGCATAAGATTCTTATATCACAGAAATGTAGAATAAGGTCTCATGATTCCTTAATTGATAGGAAAGATCCAATCCATAGGTACCACCGACTAGCAACCGAAGAGAAGATTAAGCCGAATTGAATTAATAAATTACAACCCTGCATGCTCTGTCTAACCTCACCTTGTTCGTTGCTATTGTTCAGACTTCAAATTATAATCTTGACTTAGATTCTTAGTACTTAGTAATTTTAACTCATAAAACATCATTTGTTTGGTTGTCTACATTCATAGAGATATAATTCGCTAATGCTTATGTTAATTATTACCGTAATTCAAATCCCAAGTACTGGTTACTGTTTGTGTTAGAGCTACTTTAATACTTGTACGACTACGTGCACTTGCGTATGTTTTGAAATGAACAAGTTTTTGGCGCGTTGCTGACCGGCAATTATAAATTTTATTTTCTTAGTGTTAGTTTACAAATTCAATATAAGTGTTGACAACTTGATCTTAGCCTTTCTCGCAGTGTATTGGAATTTTTCTGAACGCTGCCAGATAAGGAGTTGGTGGATTCCATTTATAGAGCCTGAGAGACAATTTATCGCTAAGAAGGAAGCTCTAGAGAAGAAGCCGCAGCTTGCTAAGACAGTACCTCGAGCAAGAATAAAATCCATTGCTTTTAAGGGCAGTTTTAGTGTCCAAGATATGGCAGCAAGACCGGTACACGAAGTGGCAATCCGACATGCAAATAATGTTACATCCAAATTCATAGACAAGAGCCAGAAGGAGGTTCGAGCTTAAGGTATCATGGTGCAATTCTTTTGCACCCCCAAATAAGTAATTTACGTGTCTCCCCTCATGAAGATCCACAACAATATCCCAAAACTTCTTGGAGATAGTGATACTTACATTCCCGCTGGAGTATCATCTGACTATGTGAGGCTTACATTATTCCCGTTCTCATTATTGAGGGAAGCAAAGAGGTGGTTGAAAGCCGAACTACCAAATTCTATCACCACTTGGGATGATCTTGTAAGGAAGTTTTTGATACGATTCTCTCCATCTAGAAGACAACCAGACTTAGATGTAAGATTCTAAGTTTCAAACAGAGAGAGGGTGAGAATTTGTATCAGGCTTGGGAGAGGTCTGCTAATGTTAAGGGATTTTCCTCATCATCACCGGCCTAATGATCTCGTTGGTGCATACATTCATTAAAGGTTTGGAACCACATACTAAATTCTTGTTAGATTCAACACTGGGGGAAGGTGCATTGGAGAAGCCATATGAGGAGCTCTACACTTTGTTAAACTGCATTTCATAGAAATCAAGAATGGAATGCGGACTCAACACGAGGAGGAACAAGGAAAGCGACAGGAGCTTTTGGTAGATGGTTTTGATGTGCCTATCGCTACAAAGATAGTTGCGTTGGTAAAATCAACTCAACACCAATTTCAGCGCATTTGAGCTTGAATCAAGAACAAGCCCTACCAATGCAGTTCATCAAGTATGGTGAAGTATGTGGAGTAGTGAACACTCAAAATTGAATGTCAGTGGGTGCCAATCCGCACTGGTAAATTTTGTTGGGAACGCCCGTAGGAATAATAATCAACAATATGGCAAAAATTACAACTCAAATTGAGGAATCATCCGAATTTCTCTTGGGGGAGTAGCCATCAAAGACAGAGAGTTCGAATCAGGCGGTAGGAGAAATCAAGGGGGCATCAAATTTTCAAAGCCTCAATACAACAGGAAACAACAACTCATCCACCACCCAACAACATTGAGGATATGTTCAAAACAATTATGAAGCAATCAAGCGCAAATGCAGGTTGATTATGTGAAATTAGCACCTGACATGAAAAATCAGCAGCTAGCTACAAAGGCATGGAGTACCAGTTTGGACAGTTAGATGGAGTTCAAAACACTGTGCCAAGGAGGACTACCGAGTGATACCGACCCAAATCCCAAGCAAAGTCAATGCAGCTATAACAAGGAGTGGCATTCAACTTAAGGAGGTGGAACCAGAAAGACCACCTCAGCAACTGAGCAGTGGAAAAGATGGGAACATGATGATGTGAGGGGGAAGGAAAAGGCGAGATAGAAAGACCACCACCCCCGTCTCTTAGAGATTAATGAAGCACAAGGAAGAAGCTTTCTTTTAAGAAGTTCATGGAAGTGTCGAAACAGGTACATATTAATTTACCTTTGGTTGATGTT
Source organism: Datura stramonium (assembly GCA_018107945.1). Lineage (NCBI taxonomy): Eukaryota > Viridiplantae > Streptophyta > Magnoliopsida > Solanales > Solanaceae > Datura > Datura stramonium. Next base: position 173,815 of record JACEIK010000183.1, on the reverse strand, counting down.
TGAAGAGTGCCAAACATGCCAAGTATATCAAGGACAGCATAGCAAACAAAAGAATATTGATAGAGTATGCTACGATGGCGCTTACCGAGGAGTGCACCTCCCCGAATACAGTATTGTGATTGCCGACAAAGCTAAAGGATCCTGGGAGCTTTACCATTCAGATTAAGCAATTGCACAATGTATTTGAGATTGCTGGATTATGTGATTTGGGAGAAAGCATAAACTTGATGCCGACATCGGTGTCTGGGTAGTTGGGGCCGGCACTTTAGACCAAGTACTCAGTGATCTTAGCCTAGCTGATCGTTCTTTGGCCGTACTGTATGGTATTGTGAGGATGCTAGTGCAAGTGGCTCTCTCATTTTCCCGGTGGATTTTATTATCTTGATTTTCAGTTGATGCGGGAAGTCCCATTTATTTTGGGACGTCCTTTCTTGTCAACCGGCAAGCTTTGATTGATGTGGTCGCTGCGCCTAACCATGTGAGCGAGCATGATAAAGTAGAGGTGTTTGATGTGTACAAGGCTCAAGCGAAGCTTCCGGCCATTTTTGAGGAGCTGTCAGCGATCAATGTGCTAAATCAGGAATCACTTCTTAAGATTTTTGACTCACAGGACTATTGAGAGAGCTGGATGGGGTTCAATTGGCTTGGGAGACATTGCTATGTAATGGTGATGGTGCGTATTAATCGAACGAGCCAAATTGGTTTCCCATGAAGCAAGACTTTCAGACATTGATGAGGTCCTTGGAACCATTGCCAAAACCATCAATTTAGGAGGCACAAAAATTAGAGTTGAAGACATTGCCTAAAATATCCAAGTATGTATTTATGGGGAAGATGACACCTTTCCCGTCATCATTTGGCGTAATCGACAGAGGCACAAGTGAAAGATGCATTGGTGGTCCTCAAGAGGCGAAAGAAAGCAATGGGTTGACAAATGTCAGAAATCAGAGGAATTATTCCAGCTTTTTGCACACACGGGATTTTTATGGAAGTGTTGATCAAAGCCAACCGTACAAATATCAAGTGGAGGTTGAATCTCGTGAGATAATAATGGTTAGGAAGGAAGTAATCAAGTGGCTTGATGCAAGTGTGGTATATCCCATTTGTATAGTAACGGTCAGCCCTGCATGCTGTGTTCCTAAGCAGGAGGGATGACCGTGGTCACCAACGAAAAGAATGAGCCGATCCCCACACGCACACTCACAGCCGGCGAATTTGCATGGGATTACGTGAAGCTCAATAAGGCCACGAGGAAAGATCATTATCCTATCCCATTCATTGTTCAGATATTGGACAGGTTGGCAGGTCAAGAATATTATTGTTTCCTTGATGGATATTCTGGCTATAACCAAATAGCCAAACCACCGGAGGACCAGGAGAAGACCACTTTTAAGGTCCTTATGGGTCATATGCTCAGGGGATGCCATTTGGTCCGTGCAAAGGCACCAGCCATTCAGAGATGCATGATGGCACTTTCACACATGGTGGAAGATTTTGTCGAGGTATTTATGGAAGACTTTTTCTGCTGTAATTCGTGTGCTACCATGTTTGCAGAATCTTGATTGGGTGCTAGCCCGATATGAAGACTCTAACCTGTGCTCAAGTGGGAGAAAATGTCATTTTTAGTCAAGGAGGGTATCATCGCTGGCCATAAGGTGTCGAAAAGGGTTTTAAGTCGATCGTGCAAAGAATGAAGTGATCGAAAAGCTATCACCACCAATGTCTTGTTCGTTTTCTGACATGCATGGTTCTATAGATGGTTCATCAAGAACTTCTAAAATTTCTAGATCATATGCCTGCTGCTAGAAAAGAGTGTAGTTCGAGTTTGACGAGGATTGTGTTAAAGCATTCGAGGAGCTAAAATGTAAGTCAGAAGCACCTATTCTCATTTCCCCAGATTGGGAGCAACCATTTGAATTAATGTGTGATGCAAGTGACGTATATAGGAGTCAGATAGCGCTGGAGGAATAAATTTTTTCATTCCATTTATTACGCAAGAAAAACACTTGACACAAAACTCGTGTCAATTATACACTACGGAAAAGGAGATTCTATACTTGGTGTTCGTATTTGATAAATTCAGTCCTACCTGGTGGGTTCTAGAGTGGTGTAGAGTACCGATCATGCAAGCACTGTGTCCGCTTAAGAAGGATGCAAACCTGGGACTAATCGATGGATATTGTTGCTACAAGAGTTTGACCTAGATTCGACGTAGCGGGAGCGAAAATCAAGTGGTAGATCACCTATCACGATTGGAAAGCCGCTTGCATGTGAAGGAAGGTGATAGTATCAAAGAAGAGTTCCTGATGAGCAACTCTTGGTAATAAGGGAAGTCAAAATCCCTTGGTATGCGCATATTGTGAACTTTTTTTGTAAGTGGAGTCTACCCCACCGGCTACGGCTCAAGAAAGAAAGAAGTTGAGACATGATTGGAGGTATACATTTGGGATGAGCCAGACTATTTAAGAAGGACCAGATCAAGTGATGAGACGATGCATCCTGTAGAGCCGAGACAGTGTAAGTATTTGAGGAGTTGTCACTCATCGCTGTATGAAGCGGTACCATGTAGGCGAGCTGACAAACATACAAGGTGTTACAGTCAGATTTCTTTTGGCCTACATCTGTTCAGAGATTCTATAGCATACGTAAAATGTGTGATAGATGTCAAAGAACAGGAACAATTGGTAGAAGATGGGATACCACAGCTAGTATATTAGAAGTGGAGATTTTTGATGTATGGGGAATAGACCATGGGCCTGTTTCACCGTCATTGGTACTGCCGGCATCCTGGTAGCGGCTGACTATGTATCTAAGTGGGTCGAGGCAACAGCTTGTACCCAGGAATGACAACAAGGTGGTGACGAAATTTGTGAAAAGCAAATTACCCAAAACTGGACACCTGTTATTATCACGCGATGGAGGGGCTCATTTTTGTGGAATGCGAGTTTCAGGAATTTGCTAGCTAAGTATGGGGCAAGGAATAAACAACATATCATCCCCAAACTAGTGGCAAGTGGAGGTGTCGTAATGTAGATAGCGCATTCTGGCGTAAGACAAAGGAATGCACAACGGGATTGATTGGTCAAGAAAACTTGACATGTATCAGGGGCTTATAACCGCATACAAGACACCCATTGGGTTCTATGTACAGATTGTCTATGGAAAGTCATGTCATTTGCCTCGTGCAAATGGAAATCGAGCTTTTTGGGCCATGAGAAAGTTGAACATGGATCCGAGCTAGCAGAAGAAGAGGTTGATGCAACTCAAGAACTAGATACGACAGAATGCCTATAAAGTGCCAAATGCTACAAGGAGAAAATAAAAGGTACGATGTGCATATGATGCATCGATATTTGAGCCGGCGTAAAGTGTTGCTATTTAATTCAAGGTTGAAGCTTTTACCCGAAAAGTTACGGTCCAAGTGGTCGTGGTCAAGTTAAAGTGGTGAGAATGACCCCACAGGGGGCAGTGGAGTTGTGGAAAGAAGATAGAAGTGCCACATTTTTGGTGAACGGGCAAAGATGTAAGCATTATTTGGGTGAGGACGTTATTCGAGAGAGACGTCCATAACTCTAGAGGATGATTGAGTAATGAATAGCCGAGCCGCGACGGTAAATCGTAGCGCATTGCATCGAGGCAACCCGTGAATGTGTTGTCATAGAAGAGTAGAATTATTTAGAAAAAAAAGAAAAAAAAAAAGAGAAAAGAAAAACAAAGAAAAAGAAAAAAAATAAATTGTTGCATTGCAACCTATGTTTTCTAACTAATTTCTTGTGGTGAAATGATTTCTGTGTGGAACGGAGGGCAATAATATAAAAAATGCAAAGGAAAAAATCAAGGCAAGAAAAACAAAATCTGGCACATTCCAAGAGCGTATGATGGCTCCGTGTCACGGGAGGAGGGACTTTCGCTACCCTCCAGACACGTTGAGGTGTATTTCGCGCCGGGTCACCGGGTTACCCGCGAAAAAAACCTAATTTTAACCCCACTCTTTATTTTTCCTATTCTCTCAATTCCTCCGCGACCCACACCCAAAATTCCCCTTCTCCCCAACGTGACACGGACTTAGTATCTATCCTTCAGTTTTCTACGATTTCATCAAAGTAAAGGTATGTTGAATTTTTCCATAGTATTGCTTAAATTTTCGATTCTTGAACATGTTTTGTGATGAAACCTTGCCCTAAGTAGGAAATAGATTAACTCAATGATTGCATGATTATGTTCTTGGTACCGTTGTGAGTAAAGGTATGTTCTTAGTACCGTTGTGAGTAGATTAACTCAATGATTGCATGATTATTGAAATTCTTACGATATTATTATCTTGGGTTGAGGATTGACTAGGAAGAACACAAAATGCATGAAAATATTGATAAATTGGGTTGTGCATGTTGTTGGAAGTGAAATGTATTGTGATTGCTGTTGAATATGGTAAGTTAGAAGAGGGATTTTCAGGAAAAATGCAAATGGAGAGATTACAGGTGTGTTGTGAAAAAAATTGCAACCGTTAATGATTATAAAATTGAATCGATGGAGAAAATTTTATTATTGTACGGTCCGAGTAGTACAGCAATTTTTCCATCGACTTATATGAATGCACTAAGCATGTTGAATGCTAAGAATGGCAAAATCATGAATGTCTTGTGAATTGTGTTTGATTGCGGCTAAAGATCGAGTGTGGGGTGATCCAATTAAACCCAACCTTAGTTGTAGCTAATTATGACTTGAATAACATTGGGACTGTATGTTTGAAAGTACAGGAACAATGTCAGGATGACAGGACAAGGGAAAGTGCGCATCCACATCGGGCGCCAGCAGAAAGAGGGTAAGATTGACAAAGCAGGGCCTAAAGCAAAGACCAGCGGTTCCTAGAGAGCAACGCCGATAATATGGAACCGTATAGGGACTCGATGAGGGGAAGAAGTGGTATGCTAAAAATAAAGAAACCAAATACTTCCTGTAGGAGCAGATAGCATCGGAACCATCAAAACAGGAATTCCTGCTGGATTGTACATGTGGATTGAAACCATCAAGTTAAACTTCATTTTTGAAGAACCTGGGGAGTGCAATATCCATCTTATCCGGAGCCTTATGCCAACTGAACCCGACCCCGCGTGGGCAGCCACACCATAAAAATCAGAGGGCAGGTTGTCACTTTTGAACCCCACTATCTAAATGCAATCCTGGGGGCACACAGACGCTCATGTCCTCCTTCGCCTGAACATCACTCCACCCTATGCGGACATCGACGCACCTATGTGGAGCCCGATCGACACCAGGTGGGGTAGGCACAAGGAAAAGGGCTACTATCAGACATTGCCCTATTCCTAGATGAACAGGGATCACCCGAATTCTAGGTTGAAGATTGTTTGTTCATGCCTAATCCCGGGGGTGCACATGACTGATGTCACCCAGATAGAGTTTGTCCGGTATGCACCGATGAAGGGGTTGGAACAATGTTGGGGGCGCGGTGATCATCTCCGCCATGAAGAGAGCCTGGACTGTATCAGGGGCATAGATACGGGTTTGGTGGTCTGCTTACCACGTTCCCGAGGGGCCACAATATTGAAGAGGAGGCCCTAGATTACATCCTCAGATACGCATGCCTTTTGGATGTCACTAAAACCAAGGCATACATCTTTATGGGCCAAGAGCCAAACTAGCCGAGCGACATGCTCGGGATGACGGCAGATGTTTATGAGATGCAGATGTTGCAGCTGCGCATCGGAGGAAGGCCCGCAACGGAGGATGAGCTGTGGTAGGTCGAAGTTGGATTACCCATTCAAAGAGAATGCCTGTGCTTTGCTGCAGTGGGGTCGCATTTGTGGAGCCCGTGATGATAATGTCCCTACCGATGAGGAGACACTCGGAGGACTCAAATGTTGAGTCAGACTCGTGATTCTGATAAGGAGACGGTTACTAACGATGAAGAAATTAAATACTTTGATTGATCAGGAAGTTTCACCACTCAACCTTGTATATCAATTATTTGAACACTCGGGACAAAGGTTCAGCTAAGTTTGGGGGAGAAGTTGCTGCTAGCTGTTTTTGTTATGTTTGTTGGGTGATTGTGCAAAACAGACCCCCGTTACTTCATGCTTCAGGTTCTATAATTGATGCTGGTGTTGTAATATATCTTGAGCTGCTATTGTTTGTGATGTGTAAATATTTTTCAATTATATTTCTCATTTCTTTTCTATCGAAATTTTTTGTTGAAATTTTTCATGTTGGTTTGGTTTTTGTTTTTGGTGCTTTTCCCGAGAATAGTCCCATTGAACTCTGGACAATGATAGCAACGGTTCCCGATGATGGATGGATTACGACCGACTTAAGGTAAATAGGAAGCGATAGGAGTAGTGTTTTTCTTTTTTCTTCTTTCTTTTTTTTTTTTGTTTCCAAACATGTCGCTAACAATGGTTCGATTCTTGTTATTGTGTTGTACATCACATTATGATGCAAGTGTGATTCGTATGAAAGCATGCAAATATTGTTAAAATGCCGAGATACCTAGGCCATAGAGTTCGGCCTGTGATGGAGGCCGAATGGTGAATTCTTGTAATTAGCTGATTGAAGAGTCTGTGAATATGTCTTAAGTTGAGCATATGCAATGAGTGTGAGGTGAGGTTTCAAATATTCCATGCTATTGTGAAGTGTCTAGAAATTCTGCCCGGTGTGTATACTACACGAAATGAAGGATGTGGATTATAGGAAAGGATGTAGGCGTTTCTTTGAATAAATCGAAAGTTTCTCACTTATCATACCTACCTTGAATGTTACATCCTAGTTAGCCTCAATGAGCCTTTTAGCCTATTTTTTTGTTGAGAGGTACAACTCGAGCTTAATCCCTTTTCATTAGCCGTGAATTCGATCCAAAACTCTTAAGTGCTTAAGAAAAATAATTTTCCCAAAGTGTAAATGAGTGACAAGTGTGAAACGGAAGGGAAAGCGGAAGTTGTGAAAGCAAAGAAAAGGTCAAAGGTGCACTTGTTGAAATTGATTAATTAATAGTAGAGAGTAAGGAAATCAATGAATGAGAAAAAAATAAAGATGCAGTAAATACTCTTGCTAGTAAGTCGAGTGTGTGCTTAAAGAAAGGGGGAACAAAAACAAAGAAGAAAATTCAAGAATGAGAGGATGGAGGAAGAAGCAATGTATGTACTGAAGGTGGGATGTATTGAAAATTGCTTAGGGAAGCTAGTTGCTAATATTGGTTAGCACAGTATTTACTAGTTCCTCAGATTACATTACAACCCATTAAGTCCTACATGATCTTACATCACGACCTTATATTAGTGGGTAAAACACTAGAGGCAAGCTTATGTCATGACATGATGCATGTGAATTCTTTTGGGAGAGTTGAAGAAATCATATTCGTATACCCCTACACATGGTGCTTGGAAATCTTATAGGCAAATGGGGTAATTCTCTTTTGTTGTGAGCTGCACATGCTTGACGACATAGATAAAGTTTCATGTCGGATGTCTTGATCAGTTGATTTGCACGAGTTTGCCAAGATCGAGAATCGATTTTTGAGGTTAGAGGTCTTAATGTTGTGTATTTCATCGTATTGACAAAAACTACGAATGTTTTCTTGATGATTTTCTATCTTAAATAATCTATAGCCGTGGCTTGAATAGTCGAGCCAAATTAGCTATGCGTGGGTGTCAATTTCATGAGATGTGAGAGTATTGTTCGAGGACGAACAAGGTCTTAAGTGTGGGGTAAGTGATCTTGGGCAGAATTTCATGCCCAAGTGATACTCAAATACTTCATTTCGAATTGTTTATCTATTTTTATGTGTGATTCTCATGTGATTCTTAGGTAAATGTGAATTTATACTAACCAACATGATTAGTGTTGTTTTGCAGGTAAGAAGGAATTTTGGAAGCTAATCTACAAGTTGGTGAAGTGCGGAATGGACTTGGAAGCAAGAAGTGGAAGCTGACAAGGGAGAGCAGCAAAGATAAGGGCTCCGCGATGGAGCGGTGACACACTGCCATCGCGGAGGCATTCTTCCTGGATGATTAAAATATGTCAAATTCCAAATGGAGGGCTATGTTACCCATGGCACGGAGGCAAAGGCTCGATGCACTCAGACACGTTGAGTGGTGATTACCTGGAACCTCAAGTTCCAGTGAAGGTGTGCGATGGCACCGTGGCACGGGAGGCGGCTCCGTGATATATGCCGTGCCATGGTGACGCAAGGTGCCACTCAGAGCCACTTCCAAGGGGGGGGTCCGCGATAGCCCCCGGTGGCACAGAGGGAGTGCTCATGATACACTCCATGCCACGTTGCTTGTTATTCCGGGAAAAATTCTCAATAGTATAAATAGCAATAATTTAGGTTTTATTTTAAACATTCTTACGTTTTTTAGCAAGAACGTGGGTTCCAAATGGAGAGGACGAAAATTCTAGGGTTATTCTCTTTCTTTTTCTTTACCTCCCAATTACTTGTATGAATTCTACTTATTTGAAGATGTTTAATCCACAAATGAGTGGCTAATTCACCTCTTGCCGAGGTTAAGGATAATTGTAGAGGAATGTAATTGATCATTTCAACTTTTCATCTTTTCTTCAATGGTTGTTCTATCAATTCTGTTCTTACCGCACAATGTTTGGCCAATGTTAATGTATATCTTAGAAATCTAATTTTGATTTTGAAAAGGAATGGAATTGGACAGATGTGAATTGGTAGGATATGACATTTTCTTAGCCTTTGGTGAAAAAATTGAGAAAGATTTACGTCGTAATAGAAATATATCCAAAGTCTTATTAGTCAATTATGGAATCGGTTATGTATGGCTAGAGCATGAGATTCTTATATCACATAAATGTAGAATAAGGTCTCATGATTCTTAATTGATAGGAGTCGAAGGATCCAATCCATAGGCAATTAATTCAAACATAACAAAATTTAATATAAAATTAAATTAATTTAATTAATAAATTACAACCCTGCATGCTTGTCTTAACCTCAATTGTTCAATACTATTGTTCAGACTTCAAATTATAATCATGACTTAGATTCTTAGTACTTAGTAATTTTAACTCATAAAACATCATTTGTTTGCTGTTCATTCATAGAGATATAGTTCGCTAACGCTTAGGTTAATTACTACCGTAGAAGTTCACCGTGGGATCGGCATTTCTTGGCTTGAAATAGAGCCACTTTACTACTTGTACGACCACGTGCACTTACGTGTAGTTTTGAGTCGAATAGTCATTGCCAAGGAATTGAGTTTTGATAAGACATTAGTTATTTATTGATTCGAACTAGATTTGCATTTTTTTTACATTTTGTTTTGCTTTTATTTTTATTTTTGTTTTTGTTTGTTTGTAGTTGAATGATGGCATCATGGAATGAAAGGAGTTTGTTGCGGAAACCTCATTATGATGACTCATGTCCCTATTGTGAGGACCACACTATTGGCAAGATTTCAAATATGCCCTAGAAGGGAGATGAGTGCACCTTCTCCTTCCTATGATGGGTATAGATGCACCTTATATGGAAGTCATGGGAGACATTGGGATGGATGCCCAAATGGGGTCACTTCTCATTATAGTGGCTATGATGGAAGTTGTGCTCCTAAGCTTGAAAGGAATGAAGCCATAGCAAGTGAAGGACGGAGAAATACATATGGACACATGGAAGCCATGTTCCATGCCTTTTTGGAGAGGGAGGCCAATTCGAAAAAGAATGTCAAACCTTCCATGCCCATGGAATCATCAACTCTGCAAGAAGAAAGCTACAAATCTCTAAAAGAAGAAGTGGAGGAAACATTGAGGAGCATAACATGAAGAAGTGAACAATAGGGCATAGCTCAACCTGACTCATGGGAGGAAGCTCAAAATGATGATGAAGAAAGAGTCAAGGTGAACTTTGAAGAATTCATAGAGGTGTGCCAATCAACCAACATTGCAAAAATTCAAGATGCCAAAGTTAAAGAAGTGACACTAGAGTCCCCAAGTGACATCCAACAAATAATGCTCAAGGATTCTAGTGCACATAAAGAGGAGGATGCCAAGTGAGAAGCATTCTTGAAAAGGGAACGACTTAAGCTGCCCTCTTATCATTTTTCAACATTTAATTTGGTTGAAAAAATGAAGACTAAGGAGACCAAGTCAACGGAGGAAGTTTAGGAGGAAGATCAAGGTGGCTTCATCTTAGAGTATGCCATGCCAATAAGGCCAAAGCACCTCCCTCCTTTAAGGGCGAAGAAACACAAGATACAAAATCCATTGCTTGGTCCCTTGAGGCTTACACCACCGCCCCTCGAGCGGAGTAGAAGAATGGATAATAATATAGGGGTGAGATTCAAATGCTCAAAGTGGAGAGAAAGGTGGTGAAATTCGAAGTCGACAACCCACAACATGAAGTAAGGTGCATCTATGGAGGCAACCCAAGTGCTTTTACTTTTTTTTTTACTTTTAATTTTATTTTTCTATATGTTACATTTGTGTTGTCTTTGATTTTATAGGGTTGGAACAGGTGTGGAACATGGAAAGCAGTGAGAGCAGAAAAAGAAAAAGAAGAGCATGGAAAATGCAAGTAAAACGGATGCCTCCATCGTAGTATCACCTTTTCTTTCCTCATTTTGTTTAACCTTAGGCGTCGAGGACAATAAATTGTTTTTGTTGGGGGTGAAGTCTGAGTAACCCAATGGTTAAGTGATGCACGATATGTCCTTATGACAGATTGGGTGATGACATTCTTAAGGGTAAATCGTCATTACTTGTTAGTAGTATCACCTTTTTAGATAGTAGTCTTTGAATAAATTCCAAGGGTTTTCTTTATACTACAACTCTATCCAAAGGACAGGTTTCTTTTTCTTTTCTTTTTGTTGTCAAATTGGATTAGCACTTCCCGATGATAGATTCAGAGGTGACTTTCTTAAGGGAAAATGTCAAGTCTAGAGTCTTGTAGAGTCTTTCTGCACACTTGGTTGATGAGGTACCACGAACATTTCTTGCTTCACATTGTGCATGAATTATAAAAATAAAAGAGGGGTGTCTAAATGTGAAAATGATCACTCTCTTGTCATGAATTATATATTCCTTCCTTGTCTTGTTTATTTGTAACTAACTTGTTAAAAGTCATCCTCCTAATGTTACAAAGGAAGTGTGTGAACTCCTTGGATTGTGATGCTTTGTGTGGTGAGGTTTTTGGCTTAATTCTTGTGTATGCATGGTTGTCTAGAACTTTCCCTAAGTGTGATTCAAAGCGAAATTATAGATGTGGTTGCACTTAGAACATGATCTTTGGCCCTTTATTGTTAGTCGCTTCACCCATAATGACCTCCTTGAACATTAATCATTGATAGCCAATGTTTGAGCCTTGGACCTTTCTTTAGAAACCATATTACAAGCCTAAGGACCATTTTTAATCCTTCTCTTTGGTACCCATCCTCCCTAATTGCTAGTGATAAAATAACGAAAAAATGGGGCTTTAAGCCTATGAAATAGGGAGCGATAAGGAAATGAATGTGAGATGAGGCAAAAGACTATGTTTGAGATGAGGTAGTACCAAAATTATGATGATACGAATTAATCGATGGGTTGAAAGACCTCGGATCATCAAAAGAGAAAGAATAGTAAAAGGTGTTATCTCTTACATATATAAGGCTAAAAGTTAAATTCATAGGTGTTATAAGGGTGGCTTGTGTTCCATAAAAAATGAAGATGATGAACAAGGAGAAATAAGGTGGAGTGATTTAAATAAGATGATGGGATGTTACAAGCGTTTGTAAAGGCATTAGGGAGGTTTTAGTCACTAAAGCTAAACATTTATCCTACCCTTACCCCTAGCCTTCATTATTACCCACAAGCCCTAAGTGATTATGAGTGTTGCAACACTACATTAGTGGAGAGATACATGAAGGGCAAGCCTATGGGTCAACTTGTATGCACTTGAATTTCTTTGCGAGAATGAGCTCATTTTTCTTATTTTATAATCCCTTTGTGTGAAATGCTCAAAAATGTGTGGGATTCTATCTTATTGTGACTTGCATCATTTCCTTGGGGTACATGCTTAAAATTGTTTTCAAAGAGAAATATGATTATGTCAAGCGGGTAGCGAACTTTAAGGCAATCTTTGAATGTGAATTGTAAATGACTTGAAATGCTCTTTGAATTTTTTTTGAGGAACTATGCCCCTTGTTTCAATGAAATAAATGTATGCGAGATATGTTTAATGATTGTGGTTACCTAGTGAAGCTTGTGCAACATGGTTTGAGTCTTTTCTTTTTCATGAATTGGTGTATAATATTTGGGTTATCTTGAGGCTTGATGATTTTGTGTACAACTACCATAGTTCTCCAAGCTTTAGCAGTTTCCTCTTGTGAAAGAACATTTTTTGGTCCGTTATGCAAAAACTCATATATAGCATGTTGTTCATTTGCTCAACGGTAAAGAATTGCATTACTTGAGAACAAACAATGATTCAAGTTTGGGGGTTTGACGAGCTGAAAAATTTACCAACTCAGTAGGATCCTAAGAATTAGTTTTTTACTAGTTTTCGAGTCATTAATGTGGATTTTATACCCTTTCTGTTGAATTCTTTGTAGGTACTTCACGTGAGTGGAGAAAGCATGACATCGAGCAAAACACATGAAGTTTGAGATGGAATTTGATAAGTTAGCATATGAAGGAGAGGAGCCAAAGATAATGGAAGATTTGATCTCAAAAATAGGTGCAAAGATATGCTTTAAATCGGCTAAATGCGGATCCGAAAGGGAAAAACGCGGGCAAAATGCTGAAGCTACTGCCAAAACCAGCTATTCAACTGTCTATTCGCGAATTGGCATCAGCTAAATGCCCATTGAACTACCGATTCCCCCTACCAGGATACTGTTTTCAACTGGCTACAGTTTGGTGCTCCACAGATTGACACGGGCTAAACTCCGGTTCTTCACGGTAGAGGCCATCTAATGAAAGGTAAAAAGTTATACAAAGGTCTCCAAAGCATCTAAAAGTGTAACGCCCCAAGCCTACACCCTGGACAAAACACGGTACTTGAAGCCACAAGTGACCTCAAGTCAACCCCTAGTCTATCATCAACTAGTATTTTGAGTAATCATGCACAGCGAAAATTTAAAATAATCACATCAAAGTATTTTAAGAAATAGTAAAGACTGAAAATAGAGAATTTAAATTTAAAAAAATAACTCTGAAAATCCAGTCTGGTCTGAAAGCCATATTCTGAGGAGTTGCCGGGACAAGCCCCCAGCTAACTCTAAGTCTAACTAAAACAATAACTCAACTAAAAGAAAATAAAACAAGGCCCTCAAATGATGAGGACTCACAATTCGACTACAGCGGAAGAGGATCTGGATCGCGATGGCTAACGATGATGAGTCTGGGAACCTGCAGCTGTATCATGAAATGATACATCATAAAAATATGTGTCAGTACTTTGAATGTACAGAGTATATGAGAGGAATATACTGATAGATGTAAATGACTTAACTGGAAATACATTTAATGTCCAACTAATTTTATGAACTGAAATAATCAGAAGTATCTAAGATGGACAAATTGACCCTGTCTAGTGGTCAAAGACATTCCCTAAATCTGCAATACTAAATCTGAAATACTACACTGAACTAATAGATCTTAAACTGGACTGGGATTCTTTTTCTGAAACTGGACTGGACTGACTAGTGGGAGAATCTGTAACCGACATATAACCACATGAGCTTGACGTGGAGTCCGATGTATACACCCCACCTTTAGGACCAAATATACCTTACAAGGGAATGAAGGCATGAACTGGGTGATCACAAAAGTCTAGGGCAAAATTAGGCCAATAATCTATATATGTAATCCTACGCTGGCAATGTAGTTTTTGGAATCTAGGTGCGCTGGAACCCCGGTCCACACGGTGCTAAGTCCTACTCCCACTAGAATACCTAAACTGAGCTACTAAGTTGATAGCTAGAAATTGGGGTCCAAGACTAGTTAGATACATATAACTGAAAGTGTCTTGAGAGTCTTATCAGACCAGATGCTGAAACTGGGTTCTAGAATAGTCAGAGCTGCTTATCTGGAAGTGTCGTAACCATCTAAGAACAATCTGCAACTGAACTGAGGTCCTGGGGCTGGCCTATGCTACATAACTAGAATGTCATGACCGCCTAATGGACATAATAACTATAATCTAAGTCTGATTCTTATAATTGAGAGGCACCACTGACACCTCGGACGAAGACTGAAGTCAAACTGATCAGTCGGCACTTTCTGAATAGTTCTGAAAGAGAAAGGTATGTGTGCTAACTAACTAGACTACTAAGCATCTAATAGAGAGCTCATTTATTCCGACAACACAGAAAATTTCATAATGTAGTGAAGTTTCAAGAATTACAAGAATCTCATCTAGCAGCGCTAAATCATTCTCATTAGTGGAATAATTACTCAAACAATATTTACAATAATAATTTCTAGGAAAATAATCCCACAATATACTTCGCAAAATTAAAAAAATTTAATACGCAAAAATCCATACTAAAAAAATTAGGGCTATAAATCATCTTATCCAGAACAACAACAATTTATCTACAAATTGATGGAAATCATATGAATAATAAACATGGAGAATTACCCAATAGAAATTAACGAAAAACAATATGAAATTCTATGCTTATTCGAAAATCTCAGGGATAAACTGATAGGGAAAATATGGGAGGAAATTGGGGAACACAAGGGAAGGACAATTCCCTTATTTAATTCCCACATACCTAACGAATAAACCTAGAGAAAACACTTAAGAATCAAAGAGGAAAGATCTGCCCTAACTCTTTCTCTGAAATACTCTGAGAGAGAACTTTACGTTCTTTTTCTAGAGGGTTTGAGTGGGGAATGAGGAAGGGAACCCGTTACCCCCACTAAAATGTCTAAAATTAAAGCTAAAATGACGTATTTTAAAGCTTGGGAGGGTAGGAAATTACTAAATAGCCCTTAGGAAATCGCTGGAAAAAACTGCCAGGTGACCCTAACGGGTCATGGTGACTGACCACGACTCGTGGTCACGCCCGTCAGGTATACTGGATAAAAATTAACTGGGGCTTGTAATGGGGAATATAATGAGTCGTTACTGGTGACCACGACTCGTTGCCCCATTCGTCAAATACACTGGACAACACAATATTTTCTACATTCAGGTATGACCACGAGTGATCTAACATGTCGTTGTTAGTGACCACGACTCGTGAAGTCCGTCGATAGGTACACTGCCTCCCTCCTTTACATTATCCAGCCTTCTCCTCACGACTCACCTAATGAGCCGTGAGGTTACCTAACAACTCGTCAGGTGGGCCGTCCTGCAACATTTCTGCAGTTTCCTAATTTTTTCTAATTTAAGTCCCAGATATTATTTTGAGTTTCTGGGGCATTAGAATATCTCCCTCTTGGAAAAATTCATCCTCAAATGTTAGAAAACACACAGGAAAGCAGAGAATAACAACCAAAGTTCCAAATACTATTCATTTAACTCCAAAACTGACGGGACAACTACCTCCAGTTCAAAATACATAACTAAACTAAATTCTGTTGTCATACATACATTTAAAAGAATAAAAGATGCTTGAACACCTGAACTGAGTCATGAAAACAAAATTGAGTTCTAGGGTCAAAACTAATATCTCAAACTGTGCTAGATCCGGTAGAGAACAAATGCGGGTATTTGGCCATCATATCTTCTACGGCCTCCCACGTAGCTCCTTCAACCTGCTGATTTTTCCATAAAACCTTGACTGAAGCTATCTCCTTGTTTCTTAGGTTACGAACCTGATGGTCAAGGATCTGGACTGGTACCTTCTCATATGCGAGAATCCTTTATTCTCACACTGGCTAGTGGCACGACTGAGGTTGGGTCTCCGATGCACTTCTTCAAAAGTGACAAATGGAAAACTGGATGTACAACTACTAGTTCTGAAGGTAACTCTAGCTCATAGGCAACATTGCCGATATGCCTCAAAATTCTATAAGGTCCCACATACCTAGGACTGAGCTTCCCCTTCTTTTCAAATCTCATCACCCCTTTCATGGGAGAATTTTTAGTTATACCCAGTCATCAACTGCAAACTCCAACTCACTTCTTCGCACATCGGCATAAGATTTCTGACTGCTCTATGATGTTTTCAATTTTTCTCGAATAAGATGAACTTTCTGCATCACTTCGTGAACCGATTCTTGCCCTACCAAGGTGGCTTTACCAACTTCGGACCACCCTATATGATATCTACATCTTCTACCATACATGCTTCAAATGGGGCCATCTGGTTGCTGGAATGGTAGTTGTTGTACGCAAACCTTATAAGAGGCAAATGGTCATCCCAATTACCCTTAAAATCGATCGCGCATGCACTTAGCATATCTTCCAAGGTATGAATAGTATGCTCAGCTTGCTCATTGGTCTGCGGATGAAAAGCAGTGTTGAGTTTGACCTGAGTGCCTAGTCCCTTCTGAAAGGACTTCAAAAAGTGTGAGGTAAACTGTGTTCCCCTGTCTAAAATGATTGCAAAGGGCACCCCATGGAGTCTTACTAATTCTCGGATGTAAAGTTTGGCGTAGTCCTCAACTGAGTCTGTGGTCTTGACTGGGAGGAAGTGAGATAACTTAGTCATCCTATCTACTACCACCCAGATTGAGTCATGTTGCCGCCGAGTCTTGGGTAGACCTATAATGAAGTCCATATTTACTTCCTCCCACTTCCAAGTGGGTATACTGATATCTTGAGTCATTCCTTAGGGTCTTTGTTCCATCTTGACTTGTTGGCAGTTTAGGAACGATGCTACAAATTCCGCGATATCCCTTTTCATGTCGTTCCACTAGTAGATACACCGCAAGTTGCGGTACATTTTAGTAGCGCCGGGGTGAATAGAGTATCTCGAGCTGTGCACCTTTGGCCAGTATCTACTGTCATGACTTACCAACATCCGATACACATAACCTTCCCTAGTAAAGGAGCACCCCATCTCCCCCCTGGGAGAAAGATTCTATCTCTTTTCTAAGGACTACTTCCTTAAGCTTAAGTAATATGGGATCCTCATCTTGTCTGGATTTGACTTCAACTACCAAGGATGAATCTGACTCGCTTTGCATTACCACTCCACCTTCAGCTGAATCCACCAACTACACCTCTAATAGGGCTAGCCTGTGAACTTCTTTCTTTAGCTCCCTCTTACCTTCCTCAATGTGGGCCACACTTCCCATAGACCATCTGCTTAGGGTGTCGGCCACCACATTGGCCTTACCTGGATGATAAAGCACACTCATGTCATAATCCTTTAGTAGTTGCAACCACCATCTTTTATGCATGTTTAGGTCCTTCTGGCTGAACACATACTAAAGGCTCTTGTGATTTGTGAACACATCCACATGAGCCTCGTACAAGTAGTGTCTCCATATTTTTAACACGAATACCACCGCTGCTAGCTCCAAGTCATGAGTTGGATAGTTGTTTTTCATGGACTTTAAGCTGTCTGGAGGCATAGGTTATCACTTTGCCTCGCTGCATTAGAATGAAACCAAGTCCAACTCTGGAGGCGTCACAATATACAACAAACCCATTTGTTCCTTCTCGCAGGGTTAAAACTAGAGCGGTAGTGAGTCGAGTCTTAAACTCTTGAAAACTCTTCTCACTCATCCGACCATTGAAATTTCACCTTTTTCATGGTTAACTTGGTCAGAGAGGATGATATGGAGGAGAAACCTTCCACAAACCGTTGGTAATAGCCTGCTAAGCCCAGGAAACTCCTGATTTCAATAGGAGAGGTAGTTTTGGGCCAATCCTTCACTGCTGCTATTTTATGAGGATCTACTTGTATCCCCTCACCTGACACCACATGACCCAAGAAAGTCACGGACTTCAACCAGAATTCGCACTTGCTGAAGTTGGCGAATAACTAGCAATTTCTAGGGGTTTGTAATGCTAACATTAGGTGATGGGCATGCTCTTCTTCATTTCTGGAGTACACCAGAATGTCATCGATAAATACAACAACGAACATATCTAGGTACTTCTTGAAAACCCTGTTCATCAAATCCATGAAGGCTGCTGGGGCATTCGTTAATCCAAAGGACATCACCACAAACTCGTAGTGACCATACCGAGTTCTCAATGCTGTTTTCGGTATGTCACACTCTCTGACCCTTAACCGATGGTATCCTGACCTGAGATAGATCTTGGAAAAACAACTGGCTCCATGATGTTGGTCAAACAGATCATTAATTCTAAGTAGAGGGTACTTACTCTTAACTATGACCTTGTTGAACTGACGGTAATCTATGCATATTCTGAGGGTACTGTCTTTCTTACACACGAATAGCACTAGAGCACCCAAGGGAGAGATACTGGGTCTGATAAAACCCTTATAAAGAAGATCCTTTAACTGCTCCTTCATCTCCTTAAGATCAGCTGGAGACATTCTATAAGGAGGGTGGATATGGGCTGAGTGTCTGGGAGGTGATCTATTGCAAAGTCTATATCTTATTCAGGGGGAACTCCGGGAAGATCTTCAGGAAATACATGTGGGAACTCGCTGACAACAGGAACTGACTGTATGGCTGGGGTCTCAGAGTTGGAATCCTTGACCCGAACCAAATGATATAGAAATCCATTGGAAATTATTTTATAGGCTTTAAGGAAGGAAATACATCTACCCTTAGGTGTTGAACTGTTGCCCGACCATTCTAACACTGGTTCATTAGGAAACTGGAACTTGAAAACTCTAGTTCTACAGTCAACTGAGGCATAGCAAGAGTTTAACTAATCCATACCGAGAATAAGGTTGAATTTGACCATGTCTAATTTTATGAGATAAGCTGGAATGACTTTATTTAGGACTGAGACTGGGCAGTTTCTATACACTCGGCTAGCTCTAACTGACTCGCAAACTAGGATAGAGACTAAGAAGTGTTCTGATAGGACCTTCGGACTAATGTTGAACTGGACTTCTATAGAGGGAGTCCCAAACAAAAGAGTGGCTCTTGGATCTAGGAGTGCATACACGTCCATATGGAAGAGATGTAACATACCAGTGACTATGTCAAGTCAACTTTCCCGATCCTGGCGAGAAGATAGAGCATAGAAATGATTTTGGCGCTGATCGCCATCTGTACCTGATGAGTTGGCCTGCTGAGCTTGTCGGCTTGCTTGAGCTGCTAAGGTAGTGGATTATGATCTTCCCCGTCCTACTGTAGGACATTCTTTAATTTGGTGACAGAGTTGTCCACAACCGAAACAGCCTTCCCTACCCTGTAGACACTCTCTAGGATTATTCTTGCCGCACTTGGGGCAAACAGTATACCTATTCCCTGTACAGTGGCCCTGAGACTGAGTGCCAAATGACCCACCCCTCCGATCCTAGCGGGACCGAAAGATTGGGGATCTGGCTGTGCTAGGTGCTGAGGCCTTTTGTTGTTGATGTTACTTATGTGGGCGGCTACCACCGTCAGATCTCTGGTGGCCAAAATCTGAATGGCCAGTTCTTTCCCACTTGTTCTTATGCTCCATATCTTTAAACTTCTCGGCCTCAATCTACTGGGCATAAACAATTGGGCTAGAGAGGTCCATGTCCTTGATCAGCGTCGCGGTCCTACACTCCTTGAGGACCATATTAGATACTCCATTAACGAACTTTAGCATGCAAGCCCTTGGCTCAAATACCATCTCTGGAGCATACTTTGATAACCTGGTAAAATCCGAAGCATACTCCTCCACTGTACGATTAGCCTCCCTCAGCTCTCGAGGGAAAAACCTATCCAGGAAAGTTGTGTGGAATTCTTTCCACTCCACTGGTCCTGCATCTGCTGACCGCCCCTCCTTCCACTGCTCATACCAAGCCTGGGCTACCCCTTTAAGTTGATAGGCAGCTAGGTCAGCGCACTCGGAGGAGCTAACACCCATAATACGGGTAATCTTCCTGACTTTATCTACAAACTCTTGGGGGCCCTACCCCACTTTAGATCCCTAGGACGATGGAGGGTTCATACGGGTGAAGTCCCTCACCCTTGCCATTGTTGCAGACCCATTCGTGTTCACCAGTACCACATGTTAATTCACCTGATTGGTCACGGTTTGAGCCCGTAACTGAATGGCTGTTCTAAACTCTGCGGTAGAAATCGAATCATCTTGAGGAGCTGCCGGGGCTGGTGGGGCAGATCTGTTGGCATTTTCGACCATCCTTTCGTTTTCATGTCTGGGAGGCATTCACTGAAATGAAATAGAGCACGAATTAGAGGGACACTTTTGGAATTCAACTTTAACGCACGATAAAGAATATGATCAGAAGGGAATTTTCCTAATAACATCTTTTAGCCTCCTCGTCATAAGTGTGGCGTTCTTCACACTCATGTAAACGACTCTACTCGATGCGGCTTTCATACTTTCCGAGGATACTCTAAACATAGGGCTCTGATACCAAGTTTGTAACTTCCCGAGCCTACACCCTAGACGAAACACGGTACTTGAAGCCATAAGTGACCACAAGTCAACCCCTAGTCTATCATCCACTAGTATTCTGAGTAATCATGCATAGCGGAAATTTAAAATAATCACATAAAGGCATTTTAATAAACTGTAAAGACTGAAAATATAGAATTTAAAATAAAAAATAACTCTGAAAATCAAGTCTGGTCTGAAAGTCATCTACTGAGGAGTTGCTGGGATAAGCCCCCATCTAACTCTAAGTCTAACTATACCAATAATTCAATTGAAATAAAATAAAACAAGGCCCTAAAATGATGAGGACTCACACTTCGGCTGCAGCGAAAGAGAATCTGGATCGCAATGGCTAACGATGCTGATTCTGGGAACCTGCAGTTGTATGATAAAATGATACAACATAAAAATAAGCGTCAGTACTTTGAATGTACAGTGTATGTGAGAGGAATATACTGATACATGTAAATGACTGAACTGGAAAGACATTAAATGACCAACAAATTTTCTGAACTGAAATAATCTGAAGTATCTAAGATGGTCAAATTGACCCTGTCTAGTGGTCATAGACATGCCCTAAATCTACAATACTAGATCTGAAATACTGCACTGAACTGATAGATCTAAAATTGGACTGGGATTCATATTTTAAAACTGCACTAGACTGACTAGTGGGAGATTTTGTAACCGACATATAACCACGTGATCTAGACTTGGAGTCCAATATATACACCCCACTGGTAGGACCCAATATACCTTCCTGGGTGTAAAGGCATGAACTGGGTGATCCCAAGATAAATCAGGACAATAATCTGTATCTGTAATCCTACGCTGGCAACTTAGTTCGTGGAACCTGGGTGCGCTGGAACCCCGGTCCACTCGGTGCTATGTCCTACTCCCACTGGAACGCCTATATTGAGCTACTAGGTTGATTACTCGAATTTTGGGTCCAAGACTAGGAAAAAAACATATAACTGAAAGTTCCCTAAGAGTCTTATCGGACCAGATGCTGAAACTGGGTTCTAGACTTGTCAGAGCTTCTTATTTGAAAGTTTCGTAATCGTCTAAGAACAATCTGTAACTAAACCAGGGTCCTGGGGCTGGTCTGAGCCACATAACTAGAATGTCATGACTGTCTAATGGACCAAATAGCTATAATCTGAGTATGATTCTTAGTAGTTCTGAAAGGGAAAGTTTAGTAGTTCTGAATGAGAAAGTTCTGTGTGCTAACTGTCTAGACTACTAAGAAGCTAATAGAAATATAATTCATTCCGACAACACGGACAATTTCATAATATAGAGAATTTTTGAGAAATACAGGAATCTCATCCAGCAGGGATAAATCATTCTCATTAGTGGAAAAATTACTCAACAAATATTTACAATAGAAATTTCTAAGAAAATCAGCCCACAATAGACTTCGCAAATATGGAAAGAAATTAGGGAACACAAGGGAAGGAAAATTCCCACATACTTGACGAAGAAACCTGGAGAAATTGCTTGAGAATCAAAGAGGAAATATCTGCCCTAGCTCTTGCTCTAAAATAATCCAAGAGAGAACTCTACGTTCTGTTTCTAGAGGGTTTGAGTGGCGACTGAGGAAGAGAACCCGTTATCACCACAAAAACGTCTGGAATTAATGCTAAAATGACGTAGTTTAGCTTAGGAGGGTATGAAATTGCTAAATATCCCATAGGAAATCGCTGGGAAAAACTGCTAGGTGACCCTAATGGGTCATGGTAACTAACCACGACTCGTGGTCACGCCCCCCAGGTACACTGGCTAAAAATTAACTGGGGCTGGTAACGGAGAATATAACAATTCATTACTGGGGACCACGACTCGTTTCCCCATTCATCAAGTACACTGGACAAGACAATATTTTCTCAACTCAGGTCTGACCATGAGTGATCTAACGTGTCGTGGTCAGTGACCACGACTCGTGAAGTCCCTCGTTAGGTACACTTCCTCCATCCTTTATATTATCCAGCCTCCTCCGCACGGCTCACCTAACTAGTCGTGAGGTTACCTAACGACTCGTCAAGTGGGCGGTCCTGCAACATTTCTGCAGTTTCCAAATTTTTCTGATTTAAGTCCCAGATATTGATTTTGAGTCTCTGGGGCATTACAAAAAGCCTCAAGGGCATTTGGGAAAAGTTGTACACAAGAAAGTACAGATATTGACATAGCTTTTATTGTACGCCATCCATTGAAGGGAAGAATTTGTTAAACCAATTCACCAACAATTCATTTATCTTCCATACATCTTTTCACCATAGATTTGTAGAGTTCAGTAGAACTTTTCTTCTTCTTTTTCTTTAACCCATTTTTGGGGAATTCCACTATTGTTGTAAGAGCATGTGAAGCAAATTTGCGAGCTAGTGTGATGAATGTTAGGGGAACCCTATTTGTATCTTCTCTCAATATTTAAATATGCTTGACTAATTTTCTAGGTAGAGGTATATTCATAATGGGTTTGTTAATTTCATTGGGTTTTGATAAATTGTTCTTGGATTCTTATTTAAATTGTAGATCTATTATCTTCTCCCAAGTTATAATTTCCAAAATTGATGGTTAACAAACATGAATTGTTCTTTACTTTTCTTGCTTTTTCTTGAAAGAAAAAGGCGAGAATTGGGTGAGAAAATATTAGTGAGGAATTGGAGTGTTAGTGTGGGAATTTCCCCCCAATTAGTCTTAGTTTAAAATTAGATAGTTATTCCCCTTTAATTTCCCCCCAATTTTACTTTTCAAATGTTGAACAATTAGGCATTCTAGTTTGAATTAGTTTATAACTCTTGAATTATCGACTTAATTCTCTATGGGATTTGACCCCGATATTTGTTGGGATATTTGTTTTGATACAATAAACGTTGACGCTCTTTTGAAAAAGAGGAGTGTATTTTGGACGTTACCACTCCTCCTTTGTCTTTAATTTGACCAGACTAACCCAAAAGAAGGTGAAGTTTCAGTGTTCTAATGCATGAGATAAGAGTTTTTAGGAGTTGAAGACTTGACTTACTACAACCTTTAGTTTTACTCTACCAGAAGGTTCGGACGACGAAGAAAAGAAGATGGCTTTCGTCCCTAGGGGAGGATGTTACATGTGAAAATGGGCGCATGCCTTCAAAATATTGCCCCAATATTTGGAAGCCTAAATGATATGGTTAAGGAGGGTTATTGATCTATTGTGATGCCTCTAGAGTTGGCCTTGGTTGTGTTCTGATGTAGCATGGTAAGGCCGTGGCTTATGCTTCCAGATAGCTCCACATTCATGAGAAGAGCTATTCGACTCATGATCTTGAGATGGCAGTGGTGGTATTTTTTTTGGAAGATTTGGAGGCACTACCTATATGGGGTTCATGTGGATGTTTTTACCAACCATAAGAGCCTACAGTATGTGTTCAGTCAGAAGGAGCTGAATCTACGTCACAGAAGGCGATTGGAGTTGTTAAAAGATTACGATATGAGTGTGTTGTGTCACTTCGGTACAGGTAGTGGTCAGAACCAGAGTTGCTTCTACATTTTATCCTCTCGTCAAGACAAGGAGAGCTCACTTGATGTATTCACTTTTATGTTAAATCTCTTTTAAATAGATATTTATGCTTTACTAGATCCAGGAGCCACACTTTCCTTCGTGACTCCTTATATTGTCGTACAGTTTAATATTAGTTCAAAAATTCTCTCAGAGCCATTCTCAGTCTCTACTTCGGTTGGTGCGGTAGTTAGAACAGTCGGGTGTGCAGGGATTTTCCAGTCACAGTGTTAAAGTCACCTCAACTGATCTAGTAGAGTTCAACATGGGTGATTTGACCTCATCCTTGGAATAGACTGGTTACATTCTTGTTATCCTCAGTTGACTGCAGAACTAGAATCATTAGATTCTAGTTTCCTAATGAACTAGTCCATGAGTGGAAGGGTAGTACTTCAGCGCCTAAGGGTCGATTTGTCTCATACCTAAAGTCTATGAAAATGATCTCAAAGGGGTACATCTATCACTTGGTTAGGGTCAATGATTCCAGTTATGAGACCCAACACTTCAGTTAGTTCCAGTTGTAAATGAGTTCCCTAATGTGTTTCCTAAAGATCTTCCCAGAGACCCTCTTGAGAGAGAAATAGACTTCTGTATAAACCTTCTCCCAAATACCTAGCCTATCTCTATTCCTCCTTACTGAATGGCTCGAGCTGAGCTTAATAAGTTAACGGAACAACTAAAAGACCTACTAGACAAGGGCTTCATTAGACCTAGCATCTTTCCATAGGGTGCCCCACTCCTATTCGTGCAGAAGAAAGACGGTACACCCTGAATGTGCATTAACAACCATTAGCTAAAAAAAGTTATAGTAAAGAACTAGTATCCTCTAGCCAAAATTGATGACTTGTTCGACCAACTTCAGTGAGCTAGTTATTTTTCAAAGATAGACCTCAGATCAGGATACTATCAACTCAGGGTCAGAGAATGTGACATTCCAAAAATAGCCTTCAAACTTTATATGGTCACTACGAATTCGTAGTTATGTCTTTTAGACAAACAAATGTTCCTACAGCTTTATGGATCTGATGAATAGAGTATTCACATAGTACCTGTACATGTTAGTTATTGTCTTTATAAACGATATTCTAGTTTACTCCAAAACAGGGGAGGAACATGCAGATCACCTGAGGATAGTGTTGCAGACTCCCAAGGATGCTAGTTGTTCACTAAATTTAGCAAGTGTGAATTCTGGCTGATTAGCTACAGTTCATGATCTTGTGCTCTCCAGTGAGGGTATTCAAGTAGACCTTCAAAAAATAGCGACAGTTGAGAACTAGCCAAGACCCACCTATCCATTAGACATCAGGAGTTTATTGGACCTAGCAAGTTATTATAGATGGTTCGTAGAAGGTTTCTCCTCCATTATCTCTCCTTTGACTTTATTATCTCAAAAGAAGGTGAAGTTTCAGTGGTCTGACGCATCTGAGAAGAGTTTTTAGGAGTTGAAGAATTGACTCACTACAGCTCCTGTCTTTACTCTACCAGAATGTTTGGACGGGTTCATGATCTATTTTGATTCCTTTAGAGTTGTCCTTGGTTGTTTTTCGATGTAGCGTGGTAAGGTCATGGCTTATGCTTTTAGATAGATCAACATTCATGAGAAGAACTATCCTACTCATGATCTTGAGCTGGCAGCAGTGGTATTTTCCTTGAATATTTGGAGGCATTACCTATATGGGGTTCATGTGGATGTTTTTACTGACCACAAGAGCCTATAGTATGTGTTCAGTTAGAAGGAGCTGAATGTGCATCAGAGAAGGTGGTTGGAGCTGTTAAAAGACTATTGTATGAGTGTGTTGTATCACTCGGGCAAGGACAATGTAGTGGATGATATCCTCAGTAGAATGTCTATGAGGAGTGTTGCACATGTAGAGGAAGATAAAAAGGAGCTGGCAAAGGATATTCATAGGCTGACTCGGTTAGGGATCCAAATAGTTGATTAAGTAGAAGTAGGAGTTATAGTCCAAAATGTTTCGGAATCCTCCTTTATGGTGGAGGTTAAGTCAAAGTAGGATAAAGACCCAATTCTACTCAAGTAGATGACAATTGATAGTTTCATACATAAACCATTGAAATTCGTAATAGCGCATGATTACCCAGCTTTAGCTCTATGTTGCTCCTTGAGTGAATTGAGAATATGTCGTTGACCACAACTAGATTTAATTAAACTCCCTCGAAAACTTTTCTAATCAACATTTTTGACATTTAATATCACACTTGAACTAGATAGATAGCTGAATTGGTCTAGTCCCTGTGGGTTTGACATTCCGATTCTTAAAAAGAGCCACTATATTACTTGCACGACCCGTACGCTTGCGGGGCGTGACACGGTACAGATCTTAGACTATCAAGTTCATAAGCTGAGGAATAAGGAGGTTTCTTCAATAAAATTTGTATGGAGGAACCAGCTAGTTGAGGGAGCTACATAGGAAGAAGAAGTAGATACGATGGCTAAATACCTTTACTTATTCCCTTCCAACTCTGCTTTAGCATCAGGTACTAAATTCCTCCTTAGTACTCTATTCAGTTCCATACTCATCAGCTCTATGCATATTTTTAGTGTGCACCCTAGACGCATGAATTCAGTTAGAATGTCTATCTTAGTTCGGAGTCAGTCACTCCTTCAGTAATTAGTTATTAGTCTTTCGTTTAGGATTGCAACTCTTTCCCTAGTCTTTCAACTTACTTAGCCTTTATTGGAGGAAAAATATTCCCAAGGGAGAGATATTGTAACACCCCAAAAGTTCCTAAGGCTAAGCCCCAAACATGGAATGAAAAACCAGAAAGAAACCAGAAAATGTTGCTTTAGGATGACTCAACCAATGAGTCATTCAGGAATAATGATCAGTCAGAACAGTAGTTGTAAGCTCCTCCAGATTTCCTCCCAGGTACCAACGAACCAAATAACAATTCCTTCTATGAAGTAATAAGTCATCCAGTCGATGTAACCCAGTCCAAAAACCTGTCAAATCTTTCTTTCAAACAACGAGCCAGGCGAAGAGTCGTTGTTTGATGTAATTATTAGTCCTATGAAGCCATTGAATGAATCCACAAAATGCCAAACTTTTCCCAGTGATAATGGATGGAAACAATGACCCATTATTTCAGATAATGGGTCATTATGTCCGTCATTGGGGGATATCTAGAATTTCTTCAAAACTATTCCCATCTAAAGTCGTTGTTCCTATCCGTTGGTCAAGTCCAAAAACTGAATTTCTCAAGGCCCAGGACCAATGACTAGTCCAAGCAAGTCGTGGTAACCACCAATGACTCCTTGTGTGACCCATTGAGTTGGTAGGGGAAGTTTTCTAGACTTTTTTCTGGGGCATTTTTGTAACTTCCCACTATTTTTTTTTCTAAACTACATCGTTTTGGGGATTAGTCGATCCTTCCTCCTCATTTCTCACTTAGCTCTCAAAACTAGTGCATAGAAAACTAAGATAGACTTATCCGGGCAAGAGTTAGGGTTCTGCTTCTTCTCTAGATTTTGTAAGAGTTTCCTCAGAGGATTCTTCTACAAGTAAATGGAGATTCAACAAGGGAATTATTTCGCCCTTGTGCTCCAAATTCATCTTTAGAAACCTTCTCTATAGTATGAGTTAGAGTTCTTTCAGACAAACTATGCATGTTCAATTAATTCAGTATATTTTTGTAGGTTTCTGTAATTTTATCATGTGATCTTCATATTCTTGATCTGAACTTTATAGTATGACTACTAGCCAAAGTTTTTGTATGACTTCTTTTGGGTTGATATTTACAAGATTTGGAAGCCGGTTGTGAATTCTTATTTCTCTGGGGATATTATCTGACTATAAATTTTTAGTATGATTGTTTCAAGTTAAAATTTGTATTTTTTGATTACAGGCATACCTATTATTCTTCAGAAATGTCAGTTGATCAGTTTGTCCCTTTTATCAGTCTATGATTAATTTAAGTATCTTCAGTTATCAAGTCCCTTAGGCTCCGCTCTTAGGAAACTTTCAGATATGTTGTTTTGTCTATCCTTAGGACAACAGTCTTTAGCTAATCAATCCAGTTAGATATAAATAGAATTTCAGTTGGGAATAGCACTGAGCACACCAGAGTTCAGCGAACCTAAGTTCTCATAACTACGTGCCACCGTAGGTTTTAGCTCGAATGTGCCCCAAATAGTGATCACATAGTTCAACCACTATACCCTGTCAAGGTACAGTAGACTCTCTTCCATGGGATATATGCATCGAACTCAACATTTAGCTCATGTGGTTATATATTGGTTAAGAGTCCCTCCCACAGTACAGTTCAATCTCAGATCTTAAAATATGTTTATGACCCTCATATCAATTTTAACAATTTTCAGTACTTCGATTTTAGTTTATCTGCAGCATATAAAATATAATATTCTTGCAACATGATTATGTTCTATAATTTCATGACCTCGCATAGATAGTACATTCAAAGTACTGACACATACTTTCGGTGCTATATTTTTTTATGATATGGGCTCAGGCTCTCAAGCTCAGCAGCAGGGTTAGCTTCTCTTTCAGGCTTACTATAGCAGAGTTCCATTGGTGAGTCATCATCTTCTAAGGACCAGAGTATTCATCTTCAGCACTTGTTATTTTCATTTTTTAGTTTTTAGATGTTAGAGCTAGTTGGGGGTTTGTCCCAACAACTCATTAGCTTCTTTTAGAAGGCTTTCAAACAAAATATGTTAGTTTCAGCTTGTGTTTCAGTATTTGAGACAATATTTAATTTATCAGATGCTCTTTATTTATTTAGTATTTGGTTATTTATTTGAAATTAGCTTCCGCTTAAGGCTCTTTTTCAGTAGTTCAGCCATTATAGAACTATTAATATTCCATGGGTTTGCTTGGGGTCAGTTGTGATCCTACACACCGTATCACATCCAGGATGCAGACTTGGGTCGTGAAACTTCCACTTATGTTGAATTCAAGTTTATCTCCTCCTTAACTATGCTCTCTTTCATGCCATGTATAAACTGTGGATTTGGGTGAGATACAATGTAGATCAAACATTAGATTCACTCGTGTGATCCGGGCGGTCCAAGGGGGACCACCACAGATTCTCGAGAAGTTAGCTTGGAGCCATTCATGGTTCTACGTCTCGTGTATTGTTCTGGGGTCCATGCTCGGGTCGTGACACAATATGACCAAAAATATTTCTAATACATGTAGCATGAATAAAGGCCCCACAAGATTTATCCCGATTCGAGTCACCTACATACCTTTTGAGCACTCAAATCTATGCTCCAAACGAAGCTATTAACCGACTCAAAGATTAGGATATCCAAAATATATTCATTACTACAATATCACGACATTCGTGTTTCAAAGGCAGCTAACAACTCACGATTTTACCGATGATAACGATTCAACTGAAATCATGCCAACAAAAGAGAAACAAGCCTTAAGATACCTCTAGTTTGGAAAACCCTAACTAAGATGAATACAAGATACCATCACCATGAATATAATTCCTTATATCAACTCTAACTACTTCCAAAAATTCATCCACAAATATTCAAAAAAATGATAATACCAACGAAACTTAATTGGTAATATTTCTATGGATTTTATGATAGAAATTCCAGATTAACCATCTACTGAAATTTATGCACTCATATACATCATATATAGATAAGTATTAAATAAGGAAGAATATTTCCCATTGAATCTACCTCAAACTTCCACCAAACACTCCAAAAAATTCATCAAAACACGATCTATATGGACAATTCAATCTCCCGACCATCGATTCCACCTTGGATTATGTTCGCTAATCTAAAAACCATCACAAAAATGTTGGAAACCTATGGGGAGAGTGGTTGGTCGAGTAAATTTTCAGAAATGAGAAATGGGTATAAACAATCACCCAAGGGTTTTATATAGTCCTACACCCACTTGACCCGCTTTGACGTGCCTGCTTGTGCGGTCTCACGGAAACACGAATATCTCTTCTATTCTGAAATCGTATTAGTGAAAAATTTAATGTATTGGAAACTGGACTCATAGACCTATAATTTGAGATGTACTATACCCTCTAGTTCCTTAAAAATTGGGAGTAAAGTCCCGAGATATCTAACCTAAATTTCAAAGAATTTAAAAATAAAATTTGTGATAACTGACTTTTATTTAACAACTTGGTTGATGTCAAATCTTGGCATATGACCATAGAGTGATTCTAATACCTTTGTAACACGTCCTTCTTAGCATATTAATTACTCTTAGTCCTACCTCTAAAGTACGGGTTTATTGCTTAATTCAGAAGGGGTGTTACACTCCCTAGCCTCAATATATTCAGCGTTCTAGCTCTTCTGCTCATCTTCCAGAATCACCGAAATGAATATTGTAACGTCTATAGGTCTTTTTCACCTAAATTGATATAACTTGTCAGTTTTTTGTTTCATTTTTCTTCGTTTTACTTTCCTTTTTTGTCAATATTGCCTTTCACAAATGTTTTAGCTCGTAATCTTTTTTGACTTTAAACTTTATCTTGTATTGTGTTTATTTTTTATTAGGGAAGTCATGTGGAATTTTTGAAAGCTTTTGACCACATATTGATCTATTTAGGTGGTGTTTAACTTAGAAGACTAAAGCCCTAGTTCACTATCTTGACCATGTATTTCTGATTGTATATTAGCTTTTTGACTAAGTGTCTTCCAAAATATTTATTTGTTTATTGAGAAACTAAGAACTTCCGATATTTTTATTCCGAGAAAATTTATTTTAGAAATTCATTTCATCCGATTTTTATAAGTCGGGAAAACTACATTCGATTTGTTTTTTATTTATCTTGTAAGTAGACTTGAGCCCTTTTTCTTTTTTATGCTCGTGAAAAGGACGTCTTCAATTCACGATTAGCATATTTTGCTGGAACTTTGCATCTTCTAATCCTTTATGCAGTTGTTGAAATTTATATTCTCGATCTTTCATGATTGTTGAGATTTTTATTCTATGCATAATTTATTGGAATTTTGTGATCAATTTTACATAATCGTTGGGTTTTTTACCTCAACCTTCGCGTTATTTAGGAATTTTATCCTCCTTTTTGCATGACTACTGGGTTTTTATCCTTAATCTTCATATAGTAGTTCATATTTTTAACCTTAGATGTGCATTTTTGTTGGGATTTTAAACTTAATCTTATTTCACAATTTCATTAAAAAATGTATCCATCCAAAAATATAGTTGAATAGGAAGCATAAAGATAACTCAATTATGAGAAGTGCTTTGTATATCAAGTATAACACGATACATTGGCTTTCTTTGGGACTATCTTCTTTGAATTAATCAATTTTTTTCTTAGCTCTGGGCTTGTTATCTAAGTTGGATGCCTCTAGCATACTTGGTGTTCATGTGTGAAAGAAGTGAGCTCTTTGACACTGGAAAGTCTAGCCATAGTTCTGTTTCGTGGAAGGCTTTCATAATTGCTTCTCATATTTTGGTAACATGTTATATATTGCTGCTTCATTAAGAAACTTGCCAAAAACCTTTTTTGGGATAAAAATTTATTGAAAAGAAAAAGAGTGCAACACGTGTTTTCAGTTCCAGAGATCTTTATTTATCGTGCTTTTTCGCACTTCTCCCTGCAATTGTTAGTATAACTTTTGTAACAACATGTACCCTCAAAAGGAATTCTCAACCCTAGTATGTAATTTTGCTCATGTTGTTGGGGGGTGTATTTGATGTATGAAGTCCTTAATCATGTATGAAAGTGCCTAGGGGTTGAAGTAATGAAAGTAAGAAGTTGCAGAAATTTCACTATGTAGGTGTCATGGCTGAATTATGAACCATATATTAGATCTATGAAGCATACATTGCACCATAAATAGAAGTACTATTTTTCTATGATGTTGTTTAAGCCTACGAAGGTAATCTACAAACTGCAGGATGGATTAACAAATTGTACGTTGCTCCGCAGATGAAATTTTAGAGATATGTACAACTGCAGGATCAATATATCAAACGAATTACAGTCTGTGAATACACGAAATGATATTCTCCAGTCAATCTATGACTTAACTTATGAACCAAAGATCAAATACACGGTTTGTAATAGTGACTCAAGTACCGTAAGTTGTGCCATTTTTCTCTATGTCTATAAATAGTTCCTACCCAATTTCCATTTGTTCCATCTCTAACTTTTGGAAACAACTTCACTCCCACTCCAAGCCCTTCAAGCTCAGGTATGTTCTTTAACAACCTATTTCTACGGATGAATTCGTGCATGGAAGCTTAGAATTGTAAACCTTAGCTTCTACTCTCATAGAATTTCAAGGAAAATCCTCCTTCCAGCTCAAGAGACTTGGCAGACCTCTCTCAAGCTTGTACTAGTGATCTTCTCTTGCTTTTTGAGCAATAAGATATGCAAGGAAATCCTAAAAGTGTGGAACATCATGTTATTCCCACGATTTTCCATCTCTAAACTCATGCAAAGTTTTTACCATATAATCTTGAGAAATTATTCTATGATTTGGTTATCTCGTGTCTTAAATTTTGAGAACCTTTTACATATAGCATGATACAACCTAAATCTCTCTCGTATGTGGATTTTATAAGTATCCATAAAAATGTCCATTTTTCCCTTATGAGTCAAAATTATAGAATTGATGAAATGTTTTAGGATTATTAATATAAATTTGGCTAAGACCACATATACTTGTTTTGAGATTATTAGTATCACGGATTTTATCCAAGGCCACACATATGATTTACTTGATTTGAACATCTATTATCATAGCATGACTTTGAGCTTTTATGATTTAAAAGCATAATATTATAAATTGTTTTAGCCTTTTACTATTAAGTATGTATATCAGTTTTAGCCCAAGAGCTAAGTATATGGTTTCAGAAAAGACATAGTTTTCAAATTTAAGCTTTTAGATGAGGACGAGGTTTCAAAATAGTTATTAGTTAGATTATAAGCCCAAGGGATATTACAGTACAAGTATTTTCAGAAATGGAGTATGTGGTTAACCGAGATGACATCACCTACCAAGGCACGTGTCTGGAACTATGTTTGCCAATATTAGAGTGGAGCACGCTGTTGGTTTGGGCGCATCCTCAGATTTATTCCCCTAAAGAGGATGATATAGGAAATTTTTCTAGTTAGTTAGTTCAGGCCTTCCATCCAGCAAGGTAGTTGGCGGATTAGCTGGTCATGCCATAGGGATTGAACTCTATGCCTACATGATATACTTTGTTCTTTACGCAATAAACCTCCACAATATTATTAGTTAGTATTGTCCAACAATATTTTCAGAAAGATCTTTCAACCAATATTCTTAGTTACAGTATGAATGCAAATTTTCAAAAGGGAAATTTGCATGTTTTTCTTTCTAAACCTTATGATGATTTTATGCATGATTTATTTGATTTATATTCTCAATCTCTACTCAATATACTAAGTTTCTTATATTTTTGCCTTATTACATACAATACAATTCAATGTACTAACAACCTCTTTTGTCGGGGGCACTGCATTATCTAATAATGCAGTCTCAGATGCAGTCTCAGATATAGATAGTGACTGAATAGTCGGGGTCTCGAAGGTAGCATCTTTAACCCTAACTAGGTTGTATACACAACCTTGGAGATCACCATTCTGGCCTTAAGGTAGGAAATGAAACAACCCATAGGCACAACTGAACTACCCTTCAACTCTATGACTGGCTTACGCAAAAATCTGAACTCTACTTCCCGGGTTCTACGATTAACTGAGGCATACCATGTAAATAGCCAATCCATGCCGAGGATAACATTAAATTTAGTCATGGCTAGCTCTACTAGATCTGCTGAGGTGAATTTCTAAAGGACTGTGACCGGGAAACTTCTATACACCCGTCTAGCTACAACTAAATCACCCACTAGAGTAGAGACTGAGAAGGGTTCTGACAAGATTTTGGGACTGAATCCGAAACTACTAGCCACATAAGGGTGTCACAAAAGATAAGGTAGCCCATGGATCTAACAAATCATATACATCAAGATGGAAAACTTGTAACATACAAGTGACAACATCCAGGGAGGCCTCCTGCTCCTATAAGATTCTAAGGCATTGAATTTGTTTTGGCGCTGACCACCACTTATGCTAGTAGATGCCCCCTGCTGGGCTGGGTGTATGGGTGGAGCTGCTGAATTGGAAGCTGGGCCTCATCACCTATCATGTCCCTATCTAGCTGCTGGGAAATCTCTGAGCATATGGTCGGGCTTCCCACACCCGATGCAAGCACCTGTACCCCCCAAACACTGACTTGTGTGCCCCCGACCACACCTACCGCAAACTGGGATGCTGGAATCTGCAGGCCTGCTTCTATGACCCCTACAGCCTGATGCTCACCCTCTCTGGTCGTTCCTAGGTCTGGATGGAACACTTATCGCTGAAGCTGCTGGGGCTGAAGACCTCTGGTGGGTCTGCTGTCGGTGCTCACCACCAACAGCCCTACTATCCTTCCACTGTCTAAACCAAATGTGTGCGCCCCCCTTCANAGGCAAAGTCATCATATTCTACTCCATTCACCCCCATAACCTGGGTGATCTTCACAATCTTATCGCTAAACTCATGTGGATCCTCATCCACCTTAGACCCAAGAAACTCTGGTGGGTTCATCCTTGGGAAATCTCTAACACGCGCTGCCACCGCCTTCCTGTTTTACGGGACATGTGCCACTGTCTGTTGGTTGACCTAGGCGGTCAAGGCCTGCGCTAACATCTGAATGGCTGTCATGAATTCAGCGTGGGCAACCGATTCGGGTGCATGGTGCTGATGGACTAGTGGGGCATGTTGGTGACTGTTTACATTACCATCCTCATGTACATTTCCATTCCCATTCCTTCTGCCATTAACTCTGCGGGGAGGCATGACTCTGCAATCAAGAATAACACGACTTGGGAGGATAGAGTGACATTTCATCACACTACATAGATCGTTAAAGAAGGGAACAATTCCTAAGTGTCTCGTAGCCTCTTCGTCATAAGTGTGGCGCGCTTCACACCCATGAAAAAGACTCTGCTCAACGCAGCTTTCAGACACCCTAGGACACTTCCAAACCTGATACTCTGATACCAAGTTTTTCATGATCCGAGCATAGGCCCGGATAAAGACACGGGACAAGGATCCCAGAGATACTCCAAGTCGACCCATGGCATGAACATACATATAACTCAATCGAATAAAGCGGAAGGCTTAACATAATAACATAGAGGAAGTCTAAGCATAATATATAATCCGAAAATATAACACGAGTTTGAAAATGAATAAAATATATTTTTTGAAAAGTCTCTAAGTCTGATGATTTGATGGGACAAGGCCCCAACTATGTCTCTAAGTTTGAAAACAAAAAATTCGCAAACCTAACTGAATGAAAGAGGGGCCCTTGATAGATGAGGACTCACCAACAGAGACTGATGCTAACTTTTGAAGCTTACTAGTGACGTGGTTGAGTCTGAAGATTGGACCATGTATCATAAAATTGTACAACATAGAGAATACGGTCAGTACGTTGAATGTACCGAGTATGCAAGGTAAGTAAAATTGCTTAAATAAGTAAACTCATTTAAAACATGCATAATATAAAACATAATCAAGATAAAAATATGAGAGTAGGGCTTGCATGCTATTTTATGAAATCATGATCTGAACATAACAT
>JACEIK010000183.1:89838-138085 GCA_018107945.1 Datura stramonium | reverse complement strand
ATGATTGATAAGCGTGCATAATATAAATCATGAGGAAAAATGGGAGACTCGTCTTATAACTGACATTACCATGATAGAGCTTACGTGGTCCCAACTATCACACTCAAGTGGGTAGAGTCTTCCAAATCATTGCAAGGGATAAGGACGATACTATAATATCGATATCAAGTACAAGGCCCATTCGGGGAAGGGGATATCTCCCAAAGGAGTTCGCAAATTATATATGTATAAACCTATGTTGGTGCATAGTTCTGAGGTAGAGGGTTGATCGACCCTTATCCTACTCGGTGCTAGACACTACCCCTAAAAACATGCATATGCTCTCTATCATTATTCAATGAATCTCACCATCGTCGATTGACGAAGCTGAATAATCAAATACATATCAAATCTGAAATCATATATGAGGAGCTTCAGCTCAAACAATACAACAATCTGAATATAATTTGGAGTCTTAACTCCAAAACCATGTGGTAAGATAATTCGTGAAATCATAAATCATACTTGAACACATGGGCATTGCCCAATGCTTTAATCAAGTTTGAGAATACTTAATTCACTTGAAAACATGCTCATAAATATGGGTAACTTGAAAATATATTTTTCATTAATAATATCTCATCATACTTGAACATTCATCATAAATCTCAACTTTCATGAACTCTCATAAATGCACATATTAATTTATAATGCTTGAAAGCATGATATCATCGAAAACAATGTAAAACTTGCCCATGAATCATAATTCAAAAGTAAAAATATTTTTAGATCATACCAATGTTGAAAATTAGAAATCTCATGCATTGGGTTAAAACCCCATAGGATCAACATATGAATTTTCCTAATTTAGAGAGGGATTGGGCATGGATGTGTGATAAAGTCCAAAATATATCATTAATACAAAGAATATACATGGTCGAAGTATCAAACAAGTAACCCGATAAGTGCCGGGGTCGAATCCCATGAGGACTAATTGAGAAATTGATGTTAGCTTGCACCATGTATAAAAACAAAGAAAATTTGGGGGAGTTAAACTTTGTGGAGAATTATAAAAGTTGATTCAGTGAACTAAAAATCGCAAGATCAGCTAAGTTGTTGACAATAGTGTGAAATACTAAAGGTGTGGTGTAGATGAAATACTAACTAGATCGGGATAGGCCAGGTCATCTCATAAGTTCAACAAGTGTAAATAATCTCAGGAAGTAGGTAGTCTTAGCTTCTCAGCCTATTGACTACCTCTTGCTAGAGTTTCATAAAGATCTAGCTACAATATAGCTCAACCCGAATTGATTTGGATTAACAGTTGCACTATTCCTAGCTATTAGCTACCAATTAGGAATGCAGAAGTAAATTCAGCTATTTCTAGCTTAATTTACAATCTCTTATCCATGCGAACTACTACATTCCCTTTCAATACTTAATTATTTCTCTCTCTCCAGCAACAATCAAGTAGGAATCGATAGACCCATATCATTATCAATGAATCTCCATTAATAGATTGAAGGGAATCTAATAGATTTACACTTAATTAAACAATATGAAGATGACTCTAGCAATACCAAATCCAATTAAGTATTCATCATGAAACACCTCTAGTTTATGATCTTAGCTACTCATAGTTAAGAAATTCAAAAACACATTCACCAATAGCATCATTAAATTCAATAGTAAGAGTAGATAAATCAAATTCACAATTATCCTTGGTGGGGTGCTTGTGAAAAGCTGCTTTGGATATGAGTAATTCCTAAAAAAAGGCAAAGTCCGGTATTTGACGAAGATCTTTCTATCAATAGATAGGAATGAGTGTTCGATATAGGGGATAGGATCCAGGTGAAACTTACTAAAAAAGAAGAAGAAAATAAAGCAAAGTATTTTCTACAAGTTTCAACCAAAATCTCTTTCTCTCGGCTAAAAGAATGTCTTCTTCTAAAAGAGTAAGCAGTGATGTGATGTCAACTTGGATTTTCTCTCAATCTCTCTATATCTATCTCTCCTCCTTCTCTCCCCAGTACAGAGTACTTCTTTTTCTATGTATTCCCTAAAAAGTAGGGTACTTTTCATCTTCTTTTTCAGTGATGGATGGTTCTACCATTAATAGCACCTTTCTGGAATGGGCAGAGGTACCGGTGGTTCACTGATGAAATTTGTGAACCGCCGAATGTCTGTTCTTTTTCTGCACTCATTTCCAGAGAACACCAGCGGTTAACCCAGCATTTTGCCTATGCCAATCCGTGAACTGCCGGATCTTGTAGCCATTTCTAGAATTCTTGAGTGTCATTCGGCGACTAAACTGGCAATTCTCCGCTTGCAAGTCGTGAACCTCCGGTGAATATGGCATTCAACCTCTGAGGCAGTGATATTCAGCCTTTAGCCAACGTTTCTCCGATCGATACCTGTGACCCGCCGCTCATTCTCACTTCCTCCTTTTTGCTCTATTTTTTGCTCTTTTCTTCAAACCTAGGCATCTACACGCAACAAAAGCAAAAAGGGCATAAAATCCAAATAATAAACTCGGGAACGAAACAAAATCTCAAGTTTAAGAGTCTAATGAGTTGGTAAATTACCAACTCATCAAACCCCCAAACTTGAATCATTTGTTGTCCTCAAGTAATGCAATACTTTTACTATTGAGGAAAATTCCACATCTCTTTACAATTAGACCTCGCCGATCACCTGGACTATGACAACCCAAAAATACTCACAACACTCACCAAAAAGAGAAGAAAATATCCCAAAAGACCAAAACAATGAAGATGTTTCAAGTAGGCAACCTCTTTTTATAAAGTAAAGCTTTTGAAAGGAATCATTAATTACACAAGGGAATTTCTCAACCAAGTAACACACATATCATCTTAAGTTATAATCACTGAAAATTCAAAGCTTGCCTTAGAGTTTACATTCCTTGCTCTATGTCCACATTACTTGAATGCTCTTGCATCCCTAAAAGGAATGATTCCACTCACCCAACATAAGAATCCCTATTCTTTTGGTCCTTTGATCATTTGAATGCATACAAAGGATTAATTGGAAGAGACACTCACACTCACTCTCCCAAAAGATATCTTCATGCATATAATTGACCCATAGGCTTGCCCTTCATGTAGTTCACCACTAATGTAGAGTAGCTGCATGTAGAATCATTTAGGACTTGTGGGTTGTGATGTAGGCTTAAGGTAAGGGTAGGATGACATTTGGCTATACTGACTACATCCTCCATAATTCTTTTTGTGACATGCCTTACATCAATTCTACTCACTTAACCTTCTTTCTCTTCTTTCCTTGTTGATGCCTTTCATTTCTTTAACACTCCCCCTTATAACCCCTTTTTTCTCTCCCACCACTAGCCTTATTATATCAAGAGGGAACACCAATTCACACAAATTATATTTTTTCTTTTGGTGAACTTTGACAAAAGGTGGTGCTCCCTTAAAAATATGATTCTTGTCTTCCCCCTTTGTTTTACATACACCCAAACTTTAGCTCTTGCCTCATTTATCACACTTGTTTTTCTCACTCCCTATTTCTTAGGCCTTGAACCTTACCTCAGTACTTATCTTGTCATCAACATTTAGGGAGAATGGGGGCCAAAAAGAGGTATTAAGAATGGTCTTAAGGCTTGTAATGTGGTTACCAAGGAATGGTTTTAAGGCTCAAAATTGGCTAGAAAGGATTAATGTTTATGGAGGGCATATGGTTGAAGTGGCTAGACAACAAAGGGCCTAAACTCATTTTCTTGAGGTGACTACATCTGAGATTTCGCCTTGAATCACATTTGGGGCAAGTTCTAGACAAGATGTAATGCACTAGATTCACAAGAAATGTCTTCGCCACACAAAGCATCACCCTTCAAGGGTCTACAAGAGTCATTTTCCCAGACAAAACATCACATTAGGACATCAAGCAAGCAAACGTCATAAGTCACGCAGGGAATTTAAAATGTACGATCAAGATTACTATGCTACGGTGTCAACACTTGCTCATTATCTTCATTCTCAAGACCTTGTTTTCACATTTCATTTTCAACACAAGATTAAAAAAAAATTTAGTTGGTACCTCTCAAAACAACTTGACAAAAGATTCAAGGCAACATGGCATTTCCCTTAAGAATGTCGCCCCTCAATCCATCATTGGGAAAGGCCAACCCGGTTCGACACCAAAATAACTAAAATAAAAGAATTCTCCTTGGTAAAGAACCGTGGTAAAAAGAAAACACATGGAGTTTTAATTTCTGCACTACTATTTACAATGGTGAAAAAGGAACAAGATTGTGGGGTCATATCATTCAAGATTTTCAAGATATCATGCTTTAAACCAAAGACCCCATTTGGCCACTAAGTACTAATCACAAAAAGGAACAAAATCAATTCATTCATTCATTCATTTTAAAAAAATAGGACACGCCTGAAAAGGGCAATCATCAACCAACAACAACCCGAAAAAGGTTGAACCTACTCAAACTCAAACAAAAAAAACATTAGAATTTCAAAAGAAACAATCCTCCCCCATAAATAGTGCTATCCCTCCCCCACTTTAGAGCATAAATTGTCCCCAATGTAGATATGTAAAAGGAAAAGAGACAAGGAACTCCCTGAGTGGGTTACTCCTCTTCATCGTTAGCCTCTGCCGCACCACCATCAACATTGCTGGTATCACCTAGCCTAGTGAAATCATCTCTCATCCCGTCAAACAAGTCATCAATTGGCCCCCAAGCTGAGGATAGAGCAACCATTGCAGTAACTAAGGCACTCATGCCGGGCACTTCGACCGAAGTCTGACTCTTCCACTCTTGCACCTCAGTTTTGAGGGACGTGACTGCCCCTTGTACTGCATCCACCCTCTTGCATAAAGTAGCGACATTCTCATACAGTGATTTGAGCTCTATCTTGATTTTTTTGGCAATGAGTATCGGGAGGCTATTAGCGAAACGTTGAAGTTGGCTTTCATGAGAGTTTTTCATCTCCACGGGACGAGGGAGACCACTTGGCTGAGATGATTTTGGAGGGGCAGAAACTCCTTGCTGAGGCCAGTCACCCAATGCTTGGCCCGACATGTCAGTCTTGGGAACATTACACTCTAGGGCGATTGGTGATTGGGCTGACCCGTGGGAGAGGGATTTTTCTTGCACTCCGAAGGCTTGCAGGCGCTTCCTTTTTACTGTCGGTGCCTCATCTTCTCTCTTCCGCTCAATATCAATTACACCCGAAGACATGGAGGAGTTTCATCTTGGAATAGAGGCACCCCAGCTACTGAGCAAAGTTGGAAAATTAAGACAGCATAAGGCAATGAGGTACGGACTGCCTGACCTTCTTCTTCATCTGCTGACAATTTCCTAGAAGTTGATGGGGACTCCAGTCATTATGAAAGCAGTAAGAATGGCAGTTTCAAGACTGATTCTCTGTTTATTCTTAGAGGGGATGATCTGAGCACAAACAAAATCGAGCCACAACTTGTCCTCGAACTTCAAGTCGTGGCAAGAGATTTCGCCACCCATAGAGGCCTAGAAGGGATTACCAACAGCTATTATGCGGCCCACCCACGCAAACTGGTCCTTCATATCTACAACCCTTGCCATATACTCCATAGAGGATTCAATTTCATCTGCCCAGAACAAATCATTAATGGCCTCCAAGTTATATGCACCTCCACTCCCCGGATCATAACGGATGGCAAGTATAGGAAATCATGTACTTTGCCTCTATGCTTTATACTCTCTTTGCGGTCTTGATAAGAGGATAAAAACTTGGTGACCAAGATGGGGTAGTATGGCGGCAGAGGGTTCGAAAATGCATGCCATTGCCTGTGGGTTAACTGCTCAGTGATGTTGGGGAAATCACCCCTCAATCCAGTCAAGTCAAACTACTTATCCACGGTTATTGAGTTGCATGGAAAATGGCGTAGTGCTCTTTCATGTTTGGCACACAAAGGATTAGTGCTTCTTTGGTGTTGTTCCTTGGGTGAGTGGCCTTGGCTTTTCCCTTGCTTTTGCTAGTTGAAGAAGCAGGGACCTTTCCTTTGCATGTGTTTCTTGAGGAAGACATGGTTTGTTTTTTTAGAACAGGTATGTTAGTGACAAGAAATTGATGTAGAATTTAAAAGAAAAGAAAACTAGTCTAAAGAAGAACTGAGAAGCAAAGGAAAATTAAACAATCATTTAAAGATCTAGTGGTACCGACGGAAGATCGCCGTTCATAGAAGCCATTTCGCGAACCGTCGATTCTTCACAGAGCGCTAGGAAACTATGAAACCTTCAGAGGATCAAGCGGCGTCTCGCCAATCTAGGTTCGTGAACTGCCAATGTAGCACATAATCCACTCAGTGGGCAGGGCCAATTTCTAAGTGAACTGCGCTCCATTAGGGCTTCCCCTAATCTAACCGGCGAATCACCGGCCCCTGTCGTCCCCAAATTTTCAACTCATTATTCACAGGAACCCATTAACACACATTCACAAAAAACATACTACCAGCAACTCTACTCTATGGAAACACATATTCATGAAGTTTAACCCTTAAGATTGGCGTCACTCGGTCTATCATTGGGCAAAATGTTGTGCTATATGCAAATGGGTTACTCAAACTTCACCCTTTTCATAATTTCACCACAAAAGCACATATCCATTCTATTTAACAAGCATAACGCATTCAAGAGTTCAACAAGGAAGGGAAGTAGAATATTACTCCTAAAGAATCAGGTACCACTAATAAAATTAAAACAGGGGCAAGAAAAAAGTTACCAAATTGGAAGAATGTTTGCACACTCTGTTAACCTCAAAAAGAAAAATAGCTCAAAATTGTAATGGCACCTTCAAATGAGTGTAGTGTAGAGAGTATGAATGAAGAGATAGTGATAGTGAAATATAGAGGGGTTTTTATAGGTGAAGAGTGGGACTGTGATGGTTTGAAGGGAAGGTGGGGAGTTAAATATGGGTGTGTTGGTGGAAAGGTGGAAGGTGGAATAGTGGGAAAGTGGAGCGGTTGAAAATGGAGAATTTGGGGAAGTGGGAACTTTGGTTCATGGAAAGAAAATGTTTTGGAAAAGTGGAAGATATGGGATTATTTGCAGAGTAGGGTGGTTGGGTAGGTATTTGGGATTTTGTGGGCCTATTTTTTTTGATTCCCCTTTCGTACTAACTACACACCCCAACTGGTGATACACTGGCAGTTCGTCGATTTGAACCGGTGGTTTTCCGCTATGATTTATTTTACCATGTATTGTGCTTAGTTATATGGTTCCTGCTGGCGATACACCAGCAGTT
Source organism: Datura stramonium (assembly GCA_018107945.1). Classification (NCBI taxonomy): domain Eukaryota; kingdom Viridiplantae; phylum Streptophyta; class Magnoliopsida; order Solanales; family Solanaceae; genus Datura; species Datura stramonium. Next base: position 130,832 of record JACEIK010000183.1, on the reverse strand, counting down.
CACGATTTGCATCTACCTTCCATCGGTCACCCGCCAAATCTGTGCTCGAGCATCAGGTTTTCTAATAACTCTCGATAATACACTGGTGGCCTATGAGTCCGGTTCGGTGGTTCGCCGATGGCCCGTTGGTCCTTTAAACCTCAGCATTCTTCTTTGTTCTCCTCATCTTGGGCGGTTCACGTTTTTGGACCAGCAGCTCGCCGGTCCCTCGTCGTTTCTTCATTATGATTTGTTCCTCACTTTTCTCCTTATTTTTCAGCTCCTACACAAACAAAAACAACAAAAACATCAAATAATTAACTAAACACTTGGGTTGCCTCCCAAGAAGCACCTTATTTAACGTCATGGCACGATGTGGTCCTTCTTCAATTCCTCATTTCTAACAGGTCATCATCCGACTCTATCTCCCTCAGCTCCAATCCCTTATCCTTATCATCATCTTTTAATACTCCAACCACCATGCATTCAGGTAGAGTTTCAGTTGATGAGCACACTTTGAAGGTGATTTTCTCACTGCCAACCCAAAATTTTCACTCTCCAAGCTCCACATCTTCCACGGCTCTCCCTGTAGACAACAATAGTCTCCCCAAAATAATGGGAACTTATACATCCATTTCACAATCCAAAATAACAAAATCAGTTGGCAGAATAAAGTTGTCCACTCTCACCAGCACATCCTCTAGCACCCCTACCGGTCTTTTGATTGACCTGTCTGCCATTAACAACCGCATCATGTTGGTTTCATGCTTCTGAGGCCCAATTTCTTAAAAATGAGCAGGGGAATCAAATTTATAATGGCGTCGAGATCACATAGGGCCTTCTTGAACACAAAAATCCCAATTGTGCATGGAATTGTAAAGGCTTCGGGATCTTTCCTTTTTAGGGAAAGGTTACTCATCATCACCATACTATAATGGTGCATTTTCTCTTCATTTCCAGCATCAACCACCTTTTTCTTTTTCAACAGATCTTTCATAAACTTGGCATAACCGGGCATTTGGAGCAAAGCGTCCACTAATGGTATATTTATGGACAACTTGCTAAACATGTCAACAAACTTCTTAAAATGATCATCCTTCTTTTTCTTGGTCAGCCATTGTGGNCCACTTCAATACCCCTGGACAAATGTTAGAAAATACAACCACAAAGCCCAGTATATTTATGGACAACTTGCTAAACATGTCAACAAACTTCTTAAAATGATCATCCTTCTTTTTCTTGGTCAGCCATTGTGGATAAGGTGGTGGGATTCTTGATTTAACCCTATCATAAATGGGGGCCTTCATGCCCACCTCATCATCATCAACTTGAATGCGGATCTCATCTTCCTTTTCCTCTGTTTCTTCCTCAACATTTTCTTCACTCTCTGGGGTCATTGGCGTTTTATCAACCTCATCTTCATCAACTACTTTCGGGATCTCTTCCTGACTAGGATTCCCCAGGACATCTCCAATCACCTTGCCACTTCTAGTGAAAATAGCCATACATTGACCATCTTTCATCGGATTAGGTAGTGTTCACTTCATCCTAGAGTTCATTTGAGCCTATAGGTGATTCATTTGGGCTTCCAAATGCTTGATGGATGCCTAGTGTGAACTCACTGTTTGAACGAGGTTAGACACCTCCCCTATTAATTCCTTTACCCTACTTTCGATCGACTCCACCTTCTTCAAAACTCTTGGGAGAATTTCTTCAATTTTTGAGCTACCCGCATCACTTACCCCTGACTGAATTTGAGGATTTCCAACCTTAGGAGGTGGAATGTATGGATTTGAACTTCAAAGATAACGATCACCTTTTTGGTTTTGCTCTTGATTGCTCCACCTCTTATTTCTTTCAGGCCATCCTTGCGGCTCACGATTCCTCCAACCTTGGTTATTATCCCTTCGGCACCAGGGGCCTTGGTTTTTTCCTTGGAAGCCAGGTCGAGGGCCTCCCATTTGGTTGCCCATATATTGGCATTCCTCGTCATATCTTGGTTGTTATGACACTCTCTCATATTGTAGGGGACCTTGCATTCCCACGACATTTACTACCTTTGGACCTGCTCCCATCACATGCTTGGTCATCAATTCTAACTGGTTCATCATATTGCCAAGAGTCTAATCCCACACATCATCCCTTTTTCGCAACTCCACCGCTAATGCACTTGAGCTGATCTCTTGAGTGGACACATTTGTCTCCCTTTTTTGCCAAGCCCTATTGGTTTTTGTCATTCGTTCAAGCAGATATTTTTCCAACTCGTATGTTTGGTCCATAATAGAACCCCCAACTAGGTTCTTGGAAACAGACTTGTTGATTTAATCAAGGGCACTATACAAGCTTTGGAGAAGTACTCCGTCTGGTAATCCATGATTTGGGCAAAGAGCAACCTTCTTTTTAAACCTCAGCCATGCCTCATGCAAGGTCTCTCCTTGTTCTTGGTGGAAGTTCATAATATCATCCCTCAGTCATAGCATCTTTGAGAGAGGGAAAATCCAATCTAGGAAAGCCTCGATTAACCCTTTCCACGAAGTGATACACCCCGGAGGAAGTTCCTCTAGCCACATTGTTGCTTCCCCTTCAATGAGAAAGGAAAGAGTCTCAACCCGATTGACTCTTTACTAATATTCGTAATGTTGAAAGGCTGGAAGATTTGCAAGAAATTCCTCAAATGCCAATTTGCATCTTCACTTGGCTTTCCTCCAAAGAGCCCCTTCATTTGCAACAAATACAACATGGTGCTAGTGACATGAAACACCACATTCCCTACTGTTGGTGGTAGGCGAATGGATCTTGCAACTTCCAACATCACCGGATTATCTTCTTTGAGTTCTATGTTACCCTCCACTGAGCTATCCCCCACTTGGGAGTGATGGTCATGTGGTTGTGAGATCCTAACAACATAGCAAAAATCAAATCAAGTAGCTACTATGAAAAACTATTTCAACTTAACAATCAACACAAGAACATCAAGCGCTAGTCCCTGGAAAGGTTTCCAGTTTTGATAACGTCGAAAATATATCCTTAATTCAAAGAATATACACAGTCAAAGTATCAAAACAAGTAACCCGATGAGTGTTAGGGTCGAATCCCACGATGACTAGGGAATGATAACTTCAAGCGTTGATTGAGAAATTGATACTAGCTTGCACCACTTAGATTTAATATAAAAACAAAGAAAATTTGGGGGAGTTAAACTTTGCAGAGAATTACAAAAGTTGATTCAGTGAACTAAAAATCGCAAGATCAGCTAAGTTGTTGACAATAGTATGAAATACTAGAGGTGCGGTGTTGATGAAAAACTAACTAGATCGGGATAGGTCAGGTCATCTCATAAGTTCAACAAGTGTATAATCTCGGGAAGTAGGTAGGCTTATCTTCTCAGCCTATTAACTACCCCTTTCTAAAGTTTTATAAAAATCTAGCTAAATTTTAGCTCAACCCGAATTGATTTGGATTAACAATTGCACTATTCCTAGCTATTAGCTGCAAATTAGGAATGAGGAGGTAAATTCAACTATTTCTAGCTTAATTTTACAATCTCTTATCCATTCCCACTACTAGATTCCCTTCTAATACTTAATGATTCTCTCCCGAGCAATAATCAAGTAAGAATAGATAGACCCATATCATCATCAATGAATCTCCATTAATAGATTGAAGGGGATCTAATAGATTTACACTTAATTGAACAATATGAAGATGACTCTAGCAATACCAAATCCAATTAAATATTCATCATCACACACCTCTAGTTTATGATCTTAGCTACTCATAGTTAAGAAATTCAAAAACACATTCATCAATAGCATCATTGAATTCAATAGTAAGAGTAGATAAATAAAATTCACAATTATCCTTGCACTACAGCTGAAACATACTAGTAAAGAAGAAGAAAATAAAGCAGAGTATTTTCTATAATTTTCAATCAAAACCTCTTTCTCTCAGATAAAAGAATGTCTTCAGCTAAAAGAGGATACAATGATATGATGTCAACTTTGATTTCCTCTATATCTCTCTATGTCTATCTCTCCTCCGGCTCTCCCCAATACAAAGTACTTCTTTTTCTATTTATACCCTGAAAAGTAGGATATTTTTCATCTCCTTTTTCCGTGATGGATGATTGTATCCTTAATAGCACCTTTCTGGAACCGACGTCACCGATGAAATCTGTGAATCGCCTGGTGTCTGTTCTTCTTCTGCACTCATTTTCAGTGAACACCGAAGGTTCACCCAGCATTTCACCGATGCCAATCCATGAAATGCCAGATCTTCAAGCCATTTCCAAAATTCCTTAGTGTCATTCGGTGACTAAACCGGCAATTCACCGTTTTCAAGTCGTGAATCGCTAGTGGAATTCAACCTAAGAGGCAGTGACATTTGGCCTTTAGATGGCATTTCGCTGATCAATACCTATGACCCGCCACTCATGCTCACTTCCTCCTTTTTGCTCTATTTTTTTCTCTTTTCTTCAAACTTAGGCATCTAAAAACAACAAAAGCAAAAAGGGCATAAAATCCAAATAATCAACTCGAGAATGAAACAAAAACTCAAGTTTTAGAGTGTAATGAGCTGGTAAATTACCAACTCATCAGTGTGAACAAATTCACCCATTCATAACCCTACATACCTGATAGGATCTAATTCAACCACTTCTCTAATTACCCAATGGAATTTAAGAAATACTTGTAGAAAACCTAAGCTTGATCACCTTCTAAGCCCTCAACTTGCATGCATGAATGTGAATGAGCCTAGAATGAACATACCCTCATAAAACTCCTCATTTTGATCTTAAAGAGACGTAGTTTAGGACCCTAGGTCTTAGGAATGATGAAAATACCTTTAATAAAAATTCTAAAAAAAAAATTAAACTGTCAGTGACAATGGACATTAGCAGGATCCATTTTTAGCTCCTAAGGTCCGTCGTTACCTACCATTGCTACATCCTAAATTCAGGTCTCTGATCTCCTACAATGACCGAACAGGATGAGTCATTCCAACCCCCAGCGACATGTGGTTACCAGCCTCGGCACCACTGCCACTAATCTCGAGATTCTCCCAACGGCTTCTGACAACAGCCCATTGTTACTTGTGATGGGTTGTTCTATGATTCGTTACTTCCTACATTACCAAGGACCAGTCTCACAATGGTCCTATCGAATGACTCATTATATCAAACAATGGATCGTCTCTAGACCCATTACTTCCAACTCCAAATCTATAGTACCTCACCATGGACACATCCTATGGGTCATTAGTCACACCAACAACTCGTACCGCGACCCGTTTTGAGAAAATTTTCCATATTTCTGCCACTTTTCATTTTAAAATCCCCATTCTAGTCCTGGGAACTTCCGGGGTATTATAGTCTACTCCCAATCCAAGGATATAAAGTTAGCAATTAGACTTGACAGGGAGCAGCACTAGGGTAAGAGGGTGAGATCAGCTAACCATGGTAGTAGCTATAGAGAATGCAGCAGTAGACCGGCATTCCATCAGAGTTTATTAGGACCTAACCATAGCCAGTGTACTACCCCGGGGGTCCAAGAATGATAAGCAGAATTAAAATAGTTAGGGTCATGGTTATAGAGCTTTAGGGTCCCAATCATAGGCTAGTATGACTTAGAGTGTCCCATGACTTCCTCCATGTAGTATATGTCGGAGAACACACCCGGAGGAGTGTTAATTAAGGGAAAGTGGATGCTTAAAATGTGGGTGACAAAGCCATTTTTAGAAACTCTACTGCAGATCAGAGGGTTAGGAGTAGTGCAGATCCTACAGTACCACCCTATTTCCTCCTCATGGTACTCAAGAATAGCAAAGGCAAGGTGTGAATAGAAGCAGTAGGCAAAACTGCTTATATGCTTTAGCAGGCCTCCAGGTCCTGGAGGCATCTCCAATGATTGCTATAGGTATGGAAATAGTTTTCATTGTTGATGTATATGCTCTTATGGATCCTGGATCCACTTTATTATATATGACCCCTTATATTGCTTAGAGGTTTGGGTTAAAACCTAAATATTTCCATGAACCTTTTGTCGCGACCGGAGAGGAGACCCGGATCATAGACACGGGACAAGGGACCCCGAGAGATCCCAAGTCAACCCATGGCATAAGTATTCACTAACTCATTCAATAAACGTGAAGGAAACATATAAACTCAGAAGAATTCTAACTTAACATAACAACAGAATTAACATCTGAAACTGAATACATGTCTAAGTCTGATAAGCCTCTAATTAGGATGAGCTGATGGCACAACACCCCCAACTAGCTTAGAAATACTGAAACTGAAAATACGCTCAAGATAACTGAATGTCTAGTCCTCAGAAAATGAGGACTCACCAAAACAAGCAGGTGTTAACTCTGATAATGGGTACGAATGGGGCTGAACCTGAGAACCCGATCCATCATCATGAAATGATGCAGCATTAAAGTATGCAGTCAATACGTGGAATGTACCTAGTACACAAGGTAAGTAAAACCGCTAGAGCAATAATAGTCTTTTAAGTCAAGTCATGCATATATGATAGCCTTTAAGGATAAGAAAAGATCACAAGCATTCATTGTCAAAGCATTCGTATTTTATACATGGTCATGCATGGCTTTAGAATATCATGACTAAATTAAATGACTCAAGCTAAATCATAACGTTTATATCAAAAGCTGAACGATGAGTAAAACCTTGCTTTTTAAACATGCATGCATAAGATAATCATCATGAGCAATGGATGTGCAAACCCGGATGATATAGACAGTGGGAGACTCATCACTTAATCGACATACCACGATAGAGCTTATGTTGTCCTGACTATTACACTTAAGTGGGCAGAGACGTCCAAAACCTTACCAGGGCTAAGGACGTACCATGATATCGATATCAAGCTCAAGGGCCAATTGTGCCAGGGATAGCTCACAAGGGAGGTCCCAATGATATAATAGAATCAACCTATGTTGGAGCGTAGTTCTAGGGCATAGGGTAGTCAACCCTTATCCCGCTTAGTGCTAGACTCTTCTCCCAGAACATGCAATGCTCTACATAATATAAATCTGAAACTCAACATCATCTAGTGATGAAGCTCAACATGAAATCATGCATACGTTAGACATCATATAAATATAAAGCTCAACAATGTTGTCTCGACAAAGCATAGAATAGAATCATGCTTAGACTCGACATCATGCGAAATGAAGCTTAACACCAGCATACATCTCAATTATGAATTCATGCATATCAGAAGCTTTACAATGAAACATACTACAAGCTCAAAGAATAATGGGAGACTTTACTCGAAAATAATGTGGTAGGCCTACTTTTGGAATATCACTTCATTATCAACAATATAAGGGTTTTTCCCAAAACCTTATCATTCTTTAACTCGTACAATTCATTTGAAAACATTAAAATTTTGGAGGTTTCACTCCAAAACAAGTAATAAAATCAATTGAAGAGAAAATCGTCATTCATACTCAATATTGAGCACTACCAAAAGCTTCATCATACATGGGTCTATTTAATCTTCTTTGAACACATCATAGAAATCATGGTTAAGATTGGAAACATGCGTTTCATCATCTACTCCATCATCATCGCATTCTAGTATGAACTACCCATACATGGACGTTTTAGATTCAATTTTAGGAAAAATAATTTTGTAAAACAAATTAAGATAGAATCCGTCCAAGCTCAGTAAATCACCCCTAACAACTCAATTTAATCATACCCATGATTAGAAATGTAAGAATCATGCAATGAAATAAAGACCCATACTTGATCATCCCAAACCAATCACAAATTTTATAGGGAATGGGCATGGGTGTTGAAGAAAGAACCCATTCATAACCTTACATACCTGGGATTGAAGTATCTTAACTCCTCCAAATTACCCAGCCGAGATTTCCCTTGAAAACATTGAAATTCTCCGCAATTTCTTCCCTTCAAACCTTCAACTTTGCATGCTCGAAGAAATGGCCTAAGATGGGTTTTTCTATGCTTAAAACCCTCTATTACGAGCTTAAAACGATGTAGTATAGGCCCTTAGAACATAGGAATTACAGAAAATCCCTTACTGAAATCGTTGAAAATAACTGTTAGGGGGTACTAACAAATGACGTGACGACTTTTTATTAGGGAACATGATCCGTTTGTTCACTCGTCAAGTACTCTGCCTCATCCTTTATGTAAATTCAACTGGCTTGGTAACGGCCCTCCTAACGGGTTGTTAGGACTGACGACAACTCGTTAGGTACCATCCGTTAAGTACACTGGATAAGCTTTACCATCTTTCTCTAGGACCTTCCCACGACTGACATGACGACTCGTGGTGACTGACCACGAGTCGTTACATCACCTGTGAGAACCTTGAGTCCTTCATTATCCCATGCCTTCCCCACGAGTTACTTGACGACTCGTTTGGCCCCTTCACTAGTCGTTAAGTTACTCGTTCTAGAACTGCTGCAACATTTTCCAATTTTTCTCCTGATTCACATCCGGGTTGGATTCTTGAATTCTCGAGGTATAACAATATCTCTCCCTTGGGAAAATTCGTCCTCAAATATTAGAAACAAGCAAAAAATAGAAACAAGAAATTATCATGCTCCAATACTGATTATTTTAACCGAAATTTCACGGAATGAATACCTCTGAAAAGAACCACATAGCTAAACTAAATTCAACCATCACATACATTTGTCATAACATAATTCAAACTTGCGCACATGAACTGAACATGGAAACTGATTAGAGAATTAGAGAAAAAACTGATACCTCAAGTCGAAACTGATCCAATAGAGAACAAATGTGGGTATCTAGACATCATGTGCGCTTCGGCCTCCCACGTAGCTCCTTCAATATGCTGATTCCTCCATAAAACCTTAATTGAAGCTACCTTTTGTTCCTCAGCCTTCGAACTTGTCGATCAAAAATTTCAACTGAAATTTCTTCATAACTGAGGTTGTCTTTCACACCAACGTTGTCTATCGAAACCACCAAGGCTGGATCACCCAAACACTTCTTCAAAAGCAATACATGGAACACGGGATTAACTGAAGCCAATTCTTAAGGCATGTCCAACTCATACACCACCTTACCAACTCTTCTCACAACCCAGTAGGGACCCACAAAGAGGGGACCGAGTTTACCTTTCTTTCTGAACCACACGACTCCCTTCATGGGAGATACCTTTAGAAACACCCAGTCATCTACATCAAACTCCAATTCTCTTCTTCTTACATTAGCATACGATTTCTGACGACTCTGAGCGGTTCTCAACTGGTCCCTTATCAACTGAACCTTAACCATCGCCTGATGAACCGAATCTGGTCCTACCAATGCCGCCTCACCAACCTCGAACCATCCGCTTAGAGATCTGAACCTTCGTCCATAGAGAGCCTCGAATGGTGCCATTTGGATACTAGAGTGGTAACTGTTATTATAAGCGAATTCGATCAAGGGCAAATGATCATCCCAACTACCTTTGAAATCCATAAAACATTCCCGCAACATATCCTCAAGAGTCTGAATGGTTTATTCCGCTTGGCCGTCCGTGTGAGGATTAAAAGTTGTGCTTAGCTTAACTTGAGTCCCGAGCCCCTTTTGAAACAAACGCTAGAATTGAGAAGTAAACTGAGTACCTCGGTCTGAAATAATAGACAAGGGCACTCCATGAAGTAGAACCAACTCCCGAATATACAGCTCAGCATAATCGTCCACTGAATCTAAGGTCTTGACCGGTAGGAAGTGTGCAGCCTTGGTCAACCTATCCACCACAACCCAAATGGAGTTGTATTGCCGACGAGTTCAAGGTATACCTGTAATGAAGTCCATATTGATTTGGAAATCTTCCCACTTCTAAATGGGAATGGAAATATCCTAAAGTACACCTCTAGGCCTTTGATGCTTGGCTTTTACTTGCTGATAATTTGGACATCTTGCGACGAACTCCGTAATATCCCTTTTCAGACCATCCCACCAATAGATTTCCCGACAATATCGATACATTTTCGTGGATCCTTGATGAAGAGAATATCTGCTACTAGCGCCTCATGTGATATCCGAACTTTCAAATTATCAATTTCCGGAACACATAGTCGACCCTGGTATTATAGCATACCATCTCCCCGATGGGAGAAAACACCACCTCCTTCAGCATCCTCAATATTGGATCCTCATCTTTCTTGGATTTAAAATCAATTACCAAGAATGATTCCAACCCATTATGAACAACAACACCGCCATCGGTCGAATCGATCAATCTAACTCCCAGCCTTGTAAGACGGTGAAAATCTTTCACCAACTCCTTCTTCCCCTCATACACATTGGACACACTCTCCATTGAGAGCCTAAAAAGTGCATCCTCAACCACATTAGCCTTGCCCGGGTTAAAGGACACTCATGTCATAATCCTTAAGTAACTCCAACCATCTCCTTTGCCGAAGATTTAGATTTTTCTGGGTGAACACATCTTGCAAGCTCTTGTGGTCCCTAAATACATCCACATGGACCCCATGCATATAATGCCGCCATATCTTCAATACGAAAACCACCGCAGCCAATTCAAGATCATGGGTCGGGTAATTCTTTTCCTGCACTTTCAGCTGTCGAGAGGAATAAGCTATCACCCTCCCACGCTGCATCAACACACACCCATGTCCAACTCTGGAAGCATCAAGATGCACCAAGAAACCATCGTTACCCTCAGGTAGGGTCAATACTGGTGCTGAGGTAAGTCGAGCCTTCAACTCTTTGAAGCTTTTCTCACAAGCGTCCAACCACTGAAACTTCACCTTCTTTTGAGTCAACTTAGTCAAAGGCGCTGCAATGGATGAGAAACCCTCGACAAACCTACGGTAGTAGCTAGGTAAGCCCAAGAAACTCCGAATATCTGAAGGATTCACCGGTATGGGCCAATTCTTCACCGCCTCAATCTTCTGTGAATCTACTTTTATTCCTTCGCTAGAAACCAGATGGCCTAAGAATGCCACGGAGTCAAACCAAAACTCACACTTGCTGAACTTTGCATACAATTGGCGGTCCTTGAGGGTCTGTAGCACTACTCTCAAGTGAGAGGCATGCTCCTCCTCTCTATGAGAGTATACCAAGATGTTATCAATGAACACGATCATGAACATTTCAAAATATGGATTGAACACTCTGTTCATTAGGTCCATAAAAGCTGCAGGAGAATTTGTTAGCCCAAAAGACATAACCACGAACTCGTAATGACCATAGCGTGTCTTGAATGCCGTCTTTGGGATGTGACTCTCCCAAACTCTGAGCTGATGATACCCAGATCTGAGATCTATCTTCGAGAAACACTTCACACCTTGAAGCTGATCGAACGAATCATCGATCCTGGGTAAGGGATACCTGTTCTTGACAGTGACTTTGTTCAACTGTGGATAGTTAATGCACATACGATGGGAACGATCTTTCTTTCGAGCAAATAGTATTGGTGCACCCCATGGGGACTAGCTCGGTCTAATGAAACCCTTATCTAGAAAATCCTTTAACTGATCCTTTAACTCTTTTAGCTCGGCTGGAGGCATCCTGTAGGGTGGAATAGATATAGGTTGTGTATTGGGTAGGAGGTCGATACCAAACTCAATCTGTCACTCGGGAGGAATACCTGGCAAATCATTAGGAAAGACTTCTAGATACTCACGTACTACTGTAGCTGACTGGATAGTCGGGGTTTAGGAATCCACGTCCTTAACCCTAACTAAATTGTACAAACAACCCTTAGAAATCATCTTCTTGGCCTTAAGGTAGGAAACGAAGCAACCTACCAGCACAACTGAACTACCCTTCCATTCTAAGACTGGCTCACCCGGGAATCTGAACTCTACTGACCGGGTCCTACAATTAATGGAAGCATAACAAGCATACAACCAATCCATGCCGAGAATAACATCGAAATCGGTCATGGCTAACTCTATCATATCTGTTGAGGCAACCTTATGGAGAACCAACACCGGGAAATCTCTATACACCTATCTAGCTCTAACTAAGTCACCTACTGGTGTAGAAACCGAGAAGGATTCTAATAAGACATTGGGACTGACTCCGAAGCTACTGGCTACATAAGGTGTCACAAAGGACAAGGTAGCCCCTGGATCTAACAAAGCATAAACATCAACATGGAAGACTCGTAACATACTAGTAACCACGTCCGGGGAGACCTCTCACTTCTAATGGAATGCTAAGGTATAGAATCTGTTCTGGCACTGACTGCCAGCTGCACTGATAGATACCCCCTGATGTGCTGAGCGAGAGGGTGGGGCTACTGAGATAGAAGCTGAGTGATCTTGGGCAGAATTATATGCCCAAGTTCACTCAAATGCCACATTTCATCTTGTTTATCCATCGATATTTGTGCATTCACATGTAATTTGTAGTTAAAATGTGAATATATACTAACCAACATGATTAGTGTTGTTTTGCAGGAAAAATGTAATTTTAGGAAGCTAAGATGCATGTTGGGAGAAATCGGGAATGGACCGGAGACGACGTGGAAAAGGCGAGGAAATGCGGCAAATTAAGGGGCTCGCTGATGGAGTCGTGTCCATGTTGCCATCGCGGAGGCACTTCAGGCCGGATGATTAAGGTGGCCAAGTTCCAGTGGAGGTCTGCGTTGCCTCCGTGGCACGTTGGTCATAATTACCTGGAACATGGAACTCCGAGTGAAGGTTAGCGTTAGGCACATGGCACATTGGCCCAACCGCGTTTTCACGCCATGGCACGTTGGGAAGTAAAAAGCTGGAAGGCCGGAGTCAGTAGGTCAGCGTTTGTGCGAGTGTCACGGAGCGGTGCTCCGCGTGCACTCTAGTGAGCACGTTATATTGTCTGAGAAAAATTCCCACTAGTATAAATAGCACACTTAGGTTCATTTTTAATTATTCGGACTTAGTTGAGCAAGGACGTGGGTTACGGGCGGTTAGTGGGACGAAAATCTAGGGTTCTTCCTATCTCTTTCTCCTTTATTTCAATTGTTTGTATGATTTACACTCATTTGATGATGTTTAATCCACAAATGAGTGGCTAAATTCACTTCTTCTTTGAGGTTAAGAACAATTGTAGTGGAATCTAATTATTGATCATTTTGATTTCATCTTTTCTTCCATGCTTGTTCTATTAATTCTTGTTCTTACTTGCATTAATGTTTGGCCAACATTAATGTTTATCTAAAGAATCCGGTTTCATCTCTCGAAAAGAAAGTGGAAAGTTGTGAGTGGTAGGATATGATCTCTTCTTAGTTTGGGAAAATTGAGAATTGATTTACCTTAGGAAATAGAAATATCTGAAAGTCGTATGAGTCAATTACGGAATTGGTGTTGTATGGCTAGAACATGAATTTCTTTTTATCACGAATGTAAATTGGAAGGTTCGTGATTCTTAAGTTGGGTTGAATCCGAGAGATTTAATCCATAGGCAATAATTCTTGACTAGCAACCGAAGGAAAGATTAGCAAATTGTATCGATAAATTACTTCCCTACATGTTCGTTTAGCCTCGGCTTGCTCATTACTATAGTTCGACTCAATTTGTAAATTCATTTTAGATTAGTATAAATTTGGAAACAAACTCCCAAAATCTTCTTTAAACTGTTGTCTGCATTTTTTAGAGTTAAAGTTCATTGACACTTGATTCGATTGTTACCTTGGTCAGTCCAGTGGATCGATACTTGGCTTACTTGAGCCATTTTACTACTTGTTCGACCACGTGCACTTGCGTGTAGTTCTCAAAAAATGCGAACAAGTTTTGGTGCCGTTGCCGGGAACTGGCAATTGGTAAGAATTGTTTTCTTAAGTGTTAGTTTTACAATTTCTATATTAGTCTTTGACAACTTGATCTTAACTTTGTCTTTTGCATATCTTGCCCGAATTCTGTTGAACGCTTTGGAAAAAGCGAGGAGGCGGTGGATTCATACATAGAGCGACGCGACAATTCCATCGTCAAGGAGCTCTAGAGAAAGCTGCAATTGCTCGAGCAGACAATGCAAGCCCTGAAATCCACACCACTTGTAAGACAGTGTTAGTGCCGAGGAAACGGCAGCAAGGCCGGTTGTGAAGTGGAAATCACATGCTAACAACGTTACATCTAGCATTCGCAAACCTGAGCCGGGAGGGAGGTTCGAGCTTAAACGAGAATGGTGCAATTCTTTTTGTGGTACAGTCAGACTTACATTATTTCACATTTCACTTTTAGGAGAAGCAAAGAAGAGGTGGTTGAAAAGTGAGCCACCTAATTAAGTCACCACTTGGGATGATCTTGCATGGAAATTTTGATACGGTTCTTTCCATCCGATGAAACAGCAAGACTTAGAAGTCAAATTCTAAGTTTAAGCAAAGAGAAGGAGAATCTTTATCAAGCTTGGGAAAGATTCAAATCTATGTTGCGGGATCGTCCTTATCATCACCAATCCAATGATGTGCTGGTGCATACTTTCATAGAGGTTTGGACACCCACATAAAAATTTTGCTAGGCCTTTCGGCAGTACAGGACAAGCATTAGAAAAGACTTGTGAGGAGGCGCTATACTTTGTTAAATCGTATTTCGCGGGAAATCCAGTGGAATGCGGACTCTTCAGAGGAGGAACAAGGAAACGGCGAGGAGTCTTGGATGTGGATGGTTTCTGACCCCATCGTTGTACGAGATAGCTGCGTTAAATCTCAGCACCCACTTCAACAATATGAGCTTAGATAGGTCTCAAGCCCGGTGAATGTAGTGCGCGAGATTTGGTGTAAAGTGTGTGTGATGAACACTCGGTAGTGTTGTGGAGCGAATACGATTCGGTGAACTTTATTGGTAATGTAGAGAGAAATAATCACCAACCAGTATGGCAACAACTACAACTCTAATTGGAGGAGTCACCGAATTTCGTAGGGTAGTAACAGCCATCAAGAAGGGCGGTTCGAGTCGGGGACGCGAGAGAAATCAGGAGAGTGAAAAATTATCGGTCGCAATACATAAACAATGCACCTCCTCCACCACCATCACCCGACGTGAGGAAGTGTTCCATGATGATAGCTAACCAAGCTCAATTGGAGGCTGACTATGTGAAATTGGCCGATGTAAAAGGCTGTCAGTTAGCTACTAGTATTTGGAGTGCAGTTTGGGCAACTAGGCGGAGCTCAAATCACCATGCTTGAGAGGAGGACTTCCAGTGACGACCCCGATCCAGCAAGTGAATGTGACTGACCATAAGTGGTTTACAACTCAGGAGGTGGAACCGAAAAGACCTGTAGCGAGTAGGGAGACGGTGGAGAATGAGAGGGAGCACGGTGATGAGAGGGGAGGGGGGGAAGAAGAAGGAAGAATGAACGGAGAGAAAGACCACCACCTTCCCTTATAGATTAAAGAAACACAAGGAGGAAGCGTGTTTCTAAAAGATCATGGAGGTGCTTAAACAGGTATACATTAATTTACCTCTTGTTGATGTTTGCGAAAGTGCCGAAGTACGAAAAGTATATCAAGAACATTGTGGCGAACAAAGCGAGGTTATTGAGTACTCTACGGTGGCGCTTACGGAGGAGTGCACCTTCCGGATACGAACGAGGTTTCCCACATAGCTCCAAGGACCTGGGGCGCTTTACAATTCAAATTACAATTGGGCAGAGTATTGATCTCGCGGATTATGTGATTTGGGAGCGAGCATTAACTGATGTCGACATCGGTATTCGAGAAGTTGGGCTAGGCAGTCCTGGGCCAACGACAGTGATCTTGCAACTAGCGGGTCGTTCTTTGGCAGACCAAATGGCATTGTGGAGGACGTGCTGGTGCATGTGGGCTCCCTTATCTTCCCGGTAGACTTCGTTGTGCTGGATTTTGAGCGGGATACGAAGTCCCATTTATTTTGGGATGTCCTTTCTTGGCGGTAGGAAAACCTTGATTGATGTAGGCTGGGGCGGCTAATCATGAGAACACGACAAGGTGGAGGTATTTGATGTGTACAGGCCCGCAAGCTTCTGGCCATTTATGAGGAACTCTCGGTGATGCGTGCTTGATCGGACGGATGTGCCGAGTGTTGATTCGCGAGAGCGGTGGGGAAAACCAGATGAGACCCCCAAAGCTGGAGTTGTGGCAAGAATATCAAAGTGCCACGTTCGCAGTAAATGGGTGGCCGGTGTAAGCAGGACATAGGTGAGATGTTATTCGGAAAACGTCTATCACCCTAGAGGATGATTGAGCCTTATTGACGTCGAGCCGCTGACGGTAAATCGGGCCGCGCACGGGAGGCAGCAGTGAAATTGACTATACAATAGACAAGTAGAATTAGTTAGTTAAAAGAAAAAAAAAGAAAAAACAACAAAAATGTAAATAAAACAAAAATATTGTGTTTGTGTTTGAAACCTTTGAATTAAACAATTTCTTGTGAGATGAATTTTAGGTTGAATGGAGGGCTTAAAAGTAAAGGATCGCAAAGGAAAAATCAGGTGAGATAAAAAAAAAAAATAAAAGGTGGCAAAACGGTAGGCACGCGTTGGCTCCGTGTCACGGAGGAGAGTGCTCTGCGTTACCCTCAGTGACACGTTGAGACCTATTCGAATTTTAAGAAATTCCGAGAATGATGGCGTGATGGCTCCATGTCACGAGGAGGTGCTCAGCGTTACCCCAGAAGTGACAGTCAATGCTATTGCGTCGGGTCTGGGTCACCGGGTGACCAGTAGCCTCCTTTTTAACCCTAGATTCCCTCATTTTTCCCCATTTTCCTCTCTCATGACAAACACCCAAAAAAATCCCCCCTTCCCCAACGTGACATGGACCTAGGATCGAATTTTCTTCAACTTTTCTTCAAGTTCATCAAATCAAAGATGCGTTCTTGAACTTCATCTCAATTCTTGCTAATTTTTCGATTTTGAGCATGTGAGGTGGTGAAACCTTTCCCTAAGTGTAAATAGAGCTTGAATTAATTTAAGTTATTGTTGATTGATGTTCGTAGTATCATTGTGATTGTATGAACTCGATAAATACATGCTTGATCGAATTTTTGTGAAATTTGTAGCTAGGGTTAGAATTTGAATACGAAGAAACTAAATGTAGTTGAAATGTGAAAAATTTTGGGGTTGTGCATGTTGAGTGAGGTGAATTGTGTTGTGCTTAATGTGAATATGCTAAATAAACAATGGATTTTCGGGAGAATGAAATTGATAGTGCATAGGAGTGGTGAAGTGCATAGGTTGTTGTTGAGAATTTTTTGCTAAGTGCTGTGTGATGTAATGGTATCGATGGTGATATTGTGATTATTTATGCAGTACGAGTAGTACATAGAATTTATACCATCGAATTATCTAAATGCCACGGTATGTTGATTTTTTAAAAAAAAAATTTTGGAAAAAAACAAGATTGTCTTGCCGAAATGTTGCAAGTGTGGCTAAAGACTAAGTGTGGGGTGGCCCACAAGCAACCCAACCTTAGTCAAAGCAATTTGATTTGAATAACATTGGGACTGTCTTGTTTGATTTGACGGGGAACGACCGAGCAGGTAAGACAAGGAAGAGGCGCATCTACATGTGAGCGCGGGAAGTGTGTCAGGCCAGGAAGCGGCGGTCCCGGCAGCACAGCGGTTCCGCGGCTAACGCCGTCATCACGAACCCGATGGGTGACTAACAAAGAGAAGAAGTGGTACACAACAGCACAAGGAGAACAAATACTTCCCAGGAGCAAATTGCAAGGGCACTTGCGTAGGAATTCCCCAGAATTGTACACAGGATTGACCTTTGCCAGTGAACTTCATCTTTGAAAGAGCCTAGGTGAAATCTTCATCGATTCGGGAGTTCTATGCAAACTGGAACCCGACGCTCGCAGATCACACCCCGTCAAAGATAAGGGGCAAATTGTCACCTTTGAGCCCCATCACCTTAATGCCATCTTGGGGCACGGAACACGAACGCCCATGTACTCCGGTGAACTTCACTCCACCATATGCGGATATCGGAGCGCACTGTGTGGAGCCACGTTCTCTGGCCAGCGGTGGGCGGAGCATAAGGAGGGGCTACCATGTTCTTGCCCTACTCTCAAATGAATAGGGAAGCGGGATCGCTCAAAATTGTGTGTTCTGCACGATCACGGTGCACATGGCAGTGTCACTAGGGATCGTGTGTGCTTGGTCTATGCCTTGATGAAAATTTGGAGATTAATGTTGGGGCGGTGATCATCTCTGCCATGAAGAGAGCCCGTTGCATCAAGGGTACAGTACGGGTTTGGTGGCTTACTGACCACATTCTGAGGGCTGGATATTGAGGAAGAGGCCTTGAATACATCCCGTAGATGGATAGGTGTCTTAGTGAACGTCACAAAAACCAAGGCAGTCGACACAACTCATGGGTCGATTCTCACACTAGCCGACGACATGCTGGGATGATCGATATAGCCGTATGTTCCGAGATGCAGATGCTGCAGTTAGCATAGGCGGGAGGCCGGCAACAAAAGATGGTGTGGCAGCTAGGCTTGGACTACCCCTTCGGCAAAAATACTAGGGCTCTATGCAGTGGGGACGACTTTTGTGGAGCCTATAGATGACGAAGTCCCCACCGATGAGGAGCATGCCGTGAGGACTCGGAATGTGCTGAGTCGGATGAAAGCAGTGGGGGCGATTCGAATGTAGAGGATGAGGAACAACGGTTTGACGAAGAAATTGAATAATTTGATTGATGGGGAGTTCACCACCTACTTTTGTGCGCCTGCTTTGAATTTTGTGAACACGAGACGGTGTTCGGTTAGAATATTGGGGTAGGGTAGTTGAGTTACGAATTTGTTGTTGTTGTTTATGTTCATGTTTGGTTGTTGTGCTGTGAAAACAATTATGACCCTATGATTTTACGTTTATGTTTTTCTATTGTAAATCTGATGTTGTAATTAATGTGAAGATGTTGTGTGCTTTGTGGAGTTGTTGTTAGCTTTAGTTGTGTAAATATTTTTGTTTTTATCAGGTATTGATATTTTTAAAATTTGTTGAATTATTTTATGATTGGGTTTCTCGCGTTTGTTTTGATTGCTTTACCTAGAATAGTCCCATTGAACCGAAGTCGTAAATAGTGACCGTTCCTATGATGGATGGATGACGACCGTCTTAAGGGAAATGTAGTCGATAGGAGTAGTTTTTTTCCTTTCGTTTAATTTTTTCTTTTGTTTTTGTATCCCAAACGTGTCGCTACTTTATGGTTCGGAATTCTTGTGCGTGTTGTACATGATATTTAGAATGCAAAGGTGATTCGTATGAAAGCATGCAACTGTAAATGTTGAGATACCTAGGCCATAAGTTCGATTTGGTGTGATTGAGGCTTAATGTTTGAATTCTTGTAATTAGGCGATTGAAGAGTACGTGAATATGTCTTGAGTTGAGCATGTGCAATGAGTGTGTGGTGAGGTTTCGATTATTCCATGTTATTGTGAATTGTCTAGGAGCATGCAGTGTGTACGAAACAAAATGAAGGATGTGTAGGTGAGAAAGGAGGTAGGCGTTTCTTTGATTTAACAAAGTTTTCCATTATCATACCTACCTTGAAAGTACACCTTAGTTAGCCCCATTGAGCCTTTATCCTATTTTTTTCTTTTGTCGTAAAGGTACAAACAGAGCTTAATCCCTTCTTTTTCATTATCAGTGAATTTGATCCAAAACTCTTAAACGCTCAAGAAAATAATTCCCACGGTGTCAAGGAGTGAGAATGGTGAAAAGAAAGAAAAGCGGAAGTGGTGAAAGTAAAGAAAAGGTCAAAGGTGCACTTGTTGTAAATTAAATAAAATAAAGATGTATAATTGATCTTTGTTATTAAAAGTCAGTGTGCTTAAAGATATGGGGACAAAAATAAGAAAGACTTCAAGAATGGGAGGATGAAGGAAGAAACAATGCCCATAAGGTTGGTGGGATGTATTGAAAAGCGCTTAAGGATGCTAGTTAGCATTATTGGTTAGTCAGTGTTGCGGATTCCTTAGCTTGTGCCCGTTAAGTCCTCATTGATCTTACATCACGCGTCCTTATATTAGTGGAGAGTAATACACTAGAGAGCAAGCCTATAGTTCCTTGACATGATGCATGTGAATTCTTTGGGAAGACGAAATTGTGTTCATATTCCCTTGCATGTAATGTTTTTGAGATCATATGATTGAAAAGGGGAAATTCTCTTGTGTTGTGAGGGCACATGCTTGATGAGAGATTGAATTGCGTGTCAGATATCTTGATCAGCTGATTTCTATGAGTTTTCGATATCGAGTCGATTCTTACTAGAAGTCTTGACGTAGTGAATGTCATTGTATTGATGAGACTATGCATGTTTTCTTGATTATTTGCTATATTAAATAATCGGTATAACCATAACTTGAATTGTCGAGCCAAAGTAGCTATGCGTGGGTGTCAAATGCATGAGATGTGAGATTATTGTTCGAGGACGAACAAGGTTTTAGGAGTAGGTAAGTGATCTTGGGCAAAATTATATGCCCAAGTGATACTCAAATGCTACATTTCGTCTTGTTTATCCATCGATATTTGTGCATTCTCATGTAATTTGTAGTTAAATGTGAATTTATACTAACCAACATGATTAGTGTTGTTTTGCGGTAAAAATGTAATTTTAGGAAGCTAAGATGCATGTGGGAGAAATGTCGGGAATGGACTCGGAAGCGACGTGGAAAAGGCCAAGGAAATGCGGCAAATTAAGGGGCTCCTTGATGGAGCCGTGTCACCTTCACCATCGTGGAGGCATTCTTCCCCGGATGATTAAAAATTGGCCAAGTTCCGGTGGAGGTCGCGTTGCCTCCGTGGCACGTTGGACATATTACAGACATGGAATTCCGGTGAGTTCGGCGTTGGGCGGTAGCACGTTGGCCAAGCCCGCGTATGCGCCGTGGCGTTGAGAAATGCACTTGGGAATCCGGATTCGATGGGGTCTGCGTTTGTGCCGTGTCACGGAGGCAGTGCTCCGCGATGCACTCCGTGACACGTTGCTTTGTATTCCAGGAAAAATTCCCATTAGTATAAATAGCACACTTCGGTTCATTTTTATTATTCGACTTAGTTGAAGCAGGCGTAGGTTACGGGTAGTTGAGGGCCCGAAAATGCTAGGAGTTCTTCTCAATCTCTTTCTCCTTTATTTCAATTGTTTGTATGATTTACTCTCATTTGATGATGTTTAATCCACAAATGAGTGGCTAAATTCACTTCTTGTTGAGTTTAAGAACAATTGTAGTGGAATCTAATTATTGATCATTTTGATTTTCATCTTTCTTCCATGGTTGTTCTATTAATTCTTGTTCTTACTGCATTAATGTTTGGCCAACGTTAATGTTTATCTAAAAAGTCCGGTTTCATCTCGAAAGAGAAAGAAATTGGAAAGTTGTGGAGTGGTAGTATATGATCTCTTCTTAGTTTGGGAAAATTGAGAATTGATTTACCTTGAATAAATATATACGAAAGTCGTATTAGTCAATTACGGAATGGGATGGCTAGAACATGAATTTCTTTTATCTCGAGAAGTAGCAGGTGAGTTCATGATTCTTAAGTTGGGTTGAATCACGAGAGTTTTAATCCATAGGAAATAATTCTTGACTAGCAACCGAAGGAAAGATTAACCAAATTGTTTCGAAAAATTACTTCCACATGTTCGTTTAGCCTCGACATATTACTATAGTTGAGACTCAATTTGTAAATGCATTTTAGATTAGTATAAATTAGGAAACAAACTCCCAAATCTTCTTTAAAAGCTGTTTATGCATTTTAGAGTTTAAGTTCATTGACACTTGATTGATTATTACCTTGGTCCGAGTCTGTGGGATCGATACTTGGCTTACTTGAGCCATTTTACTACTTGTTCGACCACGTGCACTTGCGTGAAGTTCTCAAAAGACATGGCCGAGCCACGGCCCCCAACTACGATCTGTCTCGTTGCTGGCCAATCTCTAAGCATGTGTTTAGGTTGCCACACCCAAAACACGCACCCAGACACATAGCTCTTGCTTGTATGCCCTCGTCCACATGCGACAAGATGAAACCACGGAATCTGTAGGCCTCTTGCTCGACCCCTCGAGGCCTGATGCTCTCCCTCTCTAATCATGCCTAGGCCGAGATGGCACTCTCAAGGCGTGGAAGGCCCAGTGAGATGATCTCTGAGTAGATGCGCTGATGGTGCCCACCGCCGACCTTTATTGGGAGAATGTTGTTGTCTCAGTCTGACCTTCTTGACCTCTCTCTCTTGAATGTAACTTCCTCTCTATCTGCTTGGCGTACAACACCATCCGAGGAGATCGATATGCGTGGAGCATGGAAGTCCTGCATTCCTTATCCAAGTGACTGCTATCCCATGCACAAATCTACTCACTCGCCCTCACAGTGACTACTAACTCAGGAGCATGCTTTGATAGGCGAGTGAACTCAAGGAGATACTCTAGTACGAGTCACCCTCCCTTGCTTGGTTATGGCTACACATTTAGCTCCCTCATCACCCAAGGGAAGAACGATCCGGGGAATGCAAGATGGAACTCTTCCCAAGTGACTAGACTTGCTCAGCAACTCGGTTGTCCTTCTATGACGGAACCGGATACGAAACCCCCGCTGGCCCGGTAGGAGGCCAGCTCGGTGCACTCAACCTTTGCTCATCCCTATAACTTTGGGTGATCTTGGCAGTCTCATCAGTAAGTCACATTGGGTCCTCACCACCTTGCACCCCAAGTACTCAATGAGTTCATCCTCAAGAAGTCCCCGACTCTAGCTACCGCTGCATTACCATTCTTCGGAACATGCATAGCAACTGCCGATTGACCTGACAGTCAAGGCTGCGCCAAACGCTCTGGATAGCGGCCAGAGAAGCTTCGAGCGTGGCGCTGGCTCCGTGAGATTGAGGCTCATGAGCGGGTGGGACCTATTTGATTCCCACTTGACCCATGCCATCCTCATGGCCTTCACCATCTCCATTTCTCCTTCCATTCATCCTTCGAGGAGCCGTGATTCTAAAATCGCGAATAGCATGAATTAGAGGGATAGAAGACTCTCCATTGCCGACATAGGTCAAGAAGAGAACATTTCCTAGAACATTTTGTAGCCTCTTTGTAATAAGTGTGGCGCGCTTCACTCATGAAGACTCTACTTAATGCGACTTTCATACTCCCTAGAATACATAAGAATTGTTGCTTTGATACCAAGTTTGTCACAACCCGAGAGGAGACCCGGATTGTAGACATGGGAAAATGGACCGAGAGACCCCCAAGTCAGCCGTGGCATAAGCATTTACTAAATCATTCAATAAACATGAAGGAAACATAAATATAAACTCAGCGGAAGTCTAACTTAACATAACAACAGAATGTACATTTGAAGTGAATACATGTCTAAGTATGATAATCCTCTAATCACGGATGGGCGATGGGACAACACCCACAACTAGATCGGAAATGCGGGCGAAATGCGCTCGAAGATAACTAAAAGTCTAGTCCTCGGAAGATGAGGACTCACAAAACAAACAGGTGCCCCAACTATGATAGCAGTACGAACGGGGCTAAACTTGAGAACCCGATCCTGTATCATGAAATGATGAAACATAGAAAGTATGCAATCAATACGTGGAATGTACGGTATGCCGGGTAAGGAAACGGCTAGAGCAATAGTAGTCTTTCAAAACAATTTATGCATATATGATAGCCTTTAAGGATAAGAAAAGATCACAAGCATTCATTATGAAAGCGTTCTTATTTTATACATGGTAATGCATGGCTTTAGAATATCATGACTAAATCGAATGACTCAAGCTAAATCATAACATTTATATCAAAGGCGAACGATGAGTCAAACCTTCTTTTAACATGCATGCATAGATAATCATCTTGAGTAATGGATATGCAAACCGGATGATATAGACAGTAGGAGACTCGTCAAATGACATAGCACGATAGAGCTTACGAGGTCCCGACTATTACACTCAAGTGGGTAGAGCCATCCAAAATCTTGCCAGGGCTAAGGACACTACCATGATAGCGATATCAGCTCAAGGGCCAATCGACGGGGATAGCTCACAAGAGAGGTCCCAATAATATAATCGCCCAACCTGTGTTGGCGCGTGAATTCTGGGGCATAGGGTAGTCAACCCTTAGCCCGCTCCGGTGCAAGACACTTCTGCCAAAATATGCAATGCTTTCCACCATTGTAAATACGAAGCTCAACATTGTCTAGTGATGAAGTTCAACATGAAATCATGCTTAAGGTCAACATTGTGTGAAACGAAGCTTAAATATGAAATAATGCATACGTTAGACATCATATAAATATGAAGCTCAACAATGTCGTCTCGGCAAAGAATAGAATATAATCATGCTTAGACTCGATATCATGTGAAATGAATCTTAACACCGTCATACATCTCAATTGTAAATCATGCATGAAGTTTTACTAGACTCATACTACAAAGCTCAAAGAATAATGGGAGACTTTACTCCAAAATCATGTGGTAGGCCTACTTTAGGAATATCACTTCATCATCATCAATATAAGGGTTTTTCCCAAAACCTTATCATTCTTGAACTCATACAATTCATTTGAAAATATTATAATTCGGGAGGTTTCTCCAAGTAATAAAATCAATTCAAAAGAAAATTTGTCATTCATATTCAATATTGGGCACTACCCAAAGCTTCATCATACATGGGTCTTTTTAATCTTCTTTGGACACATCATATAAATCATGAGTAAGATTGGAAACATGCGTTTCATCATCTACTCCATCATCATCACATTCTAGTATGAACTACCCACCTGGGACATTTTAGAGTCAATTTTAGGAAAAACAATTTTGTAAAAGAAATTAAGATAAAATCCATCCAAGCTCAGTAAATCACCAATAAAAACTCAATTTAATAAACCCCGTAGGTAGAAATGTAAGAATCACGTAATTAAATGAAGACCCATACTTGATCATCAAAAATCAATCACAAATTTGATAGGGAATGAGCATGGGTGTGGAAGAAAGCACCCACTCATAGACTTACATACCTAGGATTGAAGAATCTGCTCCCCCTAATTACCCAGCTGAGATTTCCCTTGAAAACCTTGAAATTCACCTCAATTTCTTCCCATCAAACCTTCAACCTTGCATGCATGAAGAAATGGCCTAAGATCGGTTTTTCTCTGCTTAAAACCCTCTATGCAGAGATTAATATAACGTAGTATAGGCCCTTAGAACTAAGGAATTATGAAAAAGCCCTAAATGAAATAGGCGAAAATAATCGTCAAGGGTCCTGCGATGACGACTCGTTATTAGGGCACATGATCCGTTGGTTCACCCATCAAGTACACTACCTCACCCTTCATGTAAATTAAACTAGCAGTAGCGGCCCTCCTAAAGGGTCGTTAGGACCGACTTGACGACGTTAGGTACCATCCGTTAAGTATACCGGATAAGCTTTACCATCTTTCTCTAGGACCTTCCCACGACCGACATGACGGCTCGTGGTAGGCGACACGAGTCGTTACATCACCCTTGAGGACCTCGAGTCCTTGGTATTTCATTCTTTCCCCACGAGTCACTTGACGACTCGTTTGGCCCCTTCACGAGTCGTTAAGTGATTCGTTCTACCTCTTGCTACAACATTTTCAGTTTTTCTCTGATTCACTTGGGTTGGATTCTTGAATTCTTGGGGTATAACACCTTTCTTAGTATCTACTTTGATCGGTGAGTCAGTAGTGGCAAATGAGTATATAGAAATTTCATATTCACAATGTGTAGCAGAGGTATTAGAGCCGACCTTGATGAATTGAAAATGGTTGATTGTTACATCATCATGGATATGAAATTGGTTATTTGATGAGTTGGTAATTTACCAACTTATCTAGTTCTTAAACACGAGTTATTTCCTCGTTGTAATAAAATTTAGAAGGATTTTATGCCTTTATTTTCTTATGTGCAGGAATTTATTTGAAACGAAGATGATGGAGGATTTGAACTTAAAGAAATCTGTCTAAGGAATGGCAAATGACATGCATGCCACAAGCCAAAACCTACGTTTTGCAAGTGCCCTGCAGAAGAAGACACGAAGTCACGGCAGTGGACATGCGTGTCACAAGTCAGCACTTGCATTTCACAGGCGTCCATGCGAGGAAGAGTTTAAAGACTGCTGCACTTACATTTACATGCATGCCGCAGAAGTTCTCACCTACGAAACACGGGTTCTGCACAAGTACCGCAGGCTTCCTCTAAAGGAAAAATTTTCAAAAGATAATTACATACTTGGGAAGCTTCCAAAAATTTTGGGATGCGTACAAGTAATATATGTAGATTTTTACCCCATTTGTTGAGGAGGAGGGAGATTGAAAAGGATAGAAGGCATGTTGTAGTGCATAAAGTGTCATTTTCTACTTTCTTCTTCTTCCTAGTGAAAACACCATTTTGCGAATGCAAAAGCGGAGTTGATTTTAATTGATTATGATGAACGGTTTGAGGAATTCCTCTTTTGTATAATTTCCCTTTCCCTAATTATGAGCGACTCTCTCTTCGGGGGTGTGTTAATGATTTATGTTTAGAATTAATTCGGTATTGACAAATTGATTTTTGAATTGATTATAAGCATGGATCTATTGATTTATTTAGGTTTAATCTTAGTAGTAGTGGTTGCAAACATTAATTAAATTTTCTAATTTTGTTTTTGCCAGAAATATGATGAAGTTGGGTAAGACTTCAGGATTTAGGTCTTTTATCTAAGGGTTAGAGCTATAAATAGTCTATGCCCAATTCAAGTTTCATTTAAGTGCTAGATCTATAAATAGTCTATGCCCACTCAAGCAATATTTGGTGGTTTTATAGATCTTGGTTTTGGGGTTTAATCCAAAATATACACACTCTTTTGGTTGAGAAACATTGAATGTAGCTAAAGCCAAAGTTATCCATGTGATAATTAATTCTAAATCTTTTAATTAATACTTAGAAAATGATACCCCATCGAATGCACATCCCTAGTCTCTCTAATCTTGTTAACAACAATTGCATTACCTTGTTTTGATTACAAATTTTGATTGATACTTGTTCAAAGCACTTCCCCAATTTTACTTTACGTTTATATATTACACTTGCTCTTATGAATTAATTCACTACTTTTGATAAATCTAGCCTCCAATCTCTATTGAAAATTAACCCCGACTCTTGTTGGGTACTTGCTTTGCATATGACCATAGCCACCTCCTTAATTAGAGAGTTGTTTTGGATGTTATTAAAAACGAGCGTTGTTGCCGGGGATTAAAGTTGATTTCCCACATTTATTTGTTTGTTGATTCATATTTTTATTGCGTCTTATTTTATTTACATTGTTTTATTGCTCTATTTGGTTTAATAGGATAAAAAAAAGAATGAGTCACGCTAGTGATAGCAGTAGTGAAGCGGGTTCATGGATATTGAAGATGAATCGGTAGCTCATGGTGTAGCTAGTGCTATTCTCCTACCTCTAATGGTGGGGAATGCGGTGTTTCATATTACTAGCACCATGATAAACCTCATTCAAATGAAAGGATTATTTGGAGGCCTTGCTAGTGAAGATGTCAGCAGAGCATATAAGAATTTTGTTGAAATTTGCTATCCATTTAGTATCACGCACATTAGACAAGAATCTGTTCAACTAAGATTGTTCCCATCTCTCTCAGGGAAGACTCTACATCTTGGTTGGAGGAGCTACCTCAAGGTTCTATAAGTTCATGGAATAATTTAGCGGCGTTCCTAGATTGGTTCTTTCACGCTCAGAATGTTGCAGACCGGTGATCATAAACTCGCTCACTTCTGAGAGAGTCATTACATGAGGTATGATAGAGATTCAAGAAGAAGGTGGTAATGTTTCCTAATAATGGGTTACTAGATTGAGGCTCTTACAAAGATTCTAACGATCGCTTGATTCCATCAACAAGTATGTGGCTAAAGATCGGTTGATTCCATCAACAAATCCGTGGAAAACAATTTAGCCGGTGGTTCACTTATGGGACAAACTTTTGAACTTACAAAGGTCTTTATGGGCAGAATGACCAAGATGAACGGAGCTTGGTAGAGAAGATTACTCAAATAGAGTTGGCGGCTAAGCACATGATGAGCTTGAGCCAGTGTGAATGCTATTGGAGCTTAAGTAAACAACTCCTTGAGGATGATGCTCCGTATGCTATTTTCAATGAAGAATGTTAATATATGTCAAACAAAGTGGTGGGTTCTCCGCCGAGGTACCAAAGACGTCAACTAGGGCTCTTGACGTCCTCAAGAGGGAATTAAGGTTGGAGAGACCAAGAAGATCAATAGAGAGAATCAAGCCAGTGGAAGAACGTCATCGTAAAAGAGAGGGATCGTCACAATCACCGCAGCCCAAATCTATATGTACCCCCTCTAAGGTTGATGCAGCCCTAATTCAAGCACTTGTTAGTGACCTACTAGCTCAAAGATTGAGAAATGCTAGCCGTGCATTGAAAGAGTAGAATTTATTGACAATAGGATTAAAGTTGAAGTGTAATGTATCCAACCTAACTCAAACTATGAGCTCTTATTTGTCATCAATCGAGCATCTTGAGGAAATAAACATTTATCATCTAAAGAATCCTCGTATGGAAGGTACACTTCCTTGTGACACTCTTCTAACCCAAAGAATGATGGCCATTGTATGAAATTGTTAATGAAGTGGATAAATACATGAGATTATGGATGATACACCCAATGATGTTGTTTGTAACATGAAAAATTTGTGAGAATTCAAAGGATGGGGTGAAGAGTGAGTGCATTGATGGAGGATAGAAAAGGTAGATGCTCCTCCTCGTGTTGTGATAGATGATGAGGAAGTTAAGGAGGACCAAATTGCTGAAGAACCTGCGATGCTTACATAAATTATGCAGGTCATACAAGTAATATAGTGGCCCTCTTTAAGATGGGATGTCGAACACGAGGACTAGACCAATGCAGCTAATTATCAAGTTCAAGTGTGATATTAACTTTAGCAGGAGGTGATTAAAGACTTTTTTCGAAAAATCTAATTAAGTCTAGGGGTGGTCATGTCGAAATACTAGAAAAAATTCAAGGAGCAACTAGAGTTAAAGATGGATAATCATGCGATACTACGCTTTGTAAGCGTTTAAGTATGAAACTATCAATTGCGTCTCACATAATTAAAAGCGCATGTTCATGGTTTCTTGAGCCTCTAAACACGAAAAACTAGCCTCACAACTACATTGTGGGGATGTGACATTTCCTGGGCAATTCAATTGTGTGGATGTGGTTTACGGGGTTTATGCTCTGATTAGGGACTTTCGTACCTCTAATCATTTAACTCAACAGCTTCACAACTACTTCTAGAGTGGTGATGTGACATTTCTAAGTTAATTCATGTTATCATCCCGTTTATCAACCAAACAAGGATAAATTGAGGTATAATTTCTTATCCGAACCTCGAATTATATCGTAAGATACAAACTTGCTCCCTACATTCTTATGTTCTTGCCTAAGTTTTCTTTCTCAAGAAAGCATTTACCTAAGCAGCATTAGCCCTTCATGAGTGATTAATCATAAAAACAACCATAATTGAGAATGTAGGACAAAACAACAATCAATTACTTAAAACAAAAACAAAATCATGTAGTCACAATCATACCATGTGGCTTCAACCCTAGAGGAAGGGTTCTAGCCACTCATATTCGTATAAATTACTAGAAAACATAATTAAAGTAACGTACTTACAAGAATAGGTAGAAGGTAAGTGATGAACCCTAGGTGAGTTCTCCCACTTTTCCCTTCACTCCTTGGTGGTTTTTCAGAAATAAATTGTGACCAAATGATTTTAGGAGCTAAGTGATCTCGGGCAAAATAGCATGCCAGTGGCGCTTTATAACTTAAATTAGTTTTGTTTATCTAAGTTATTTTATACATTTTCATGTAATTTTATATAAATGTGAATATATGTGCTAACCAACATGATTATTCCTTGTTTTGTAAGTCTCAATGATTTTGAGGAGCTAATTCATAAGTTGGTAAAGGAATGGAGTCGGAAGCAATGGGCGAGTCGGCAAGGGTAGGCCATGGCAAGGCTGACGCCCAGGAGGCATGCTGCGCTATGCGTGTGTTGCATGACGCCGTGCCACGCCTATGCCGGGCAAACGCGCGAGCGCGAGCGAGGCGGTGCAGCGGCGGCAACGTGCCACGACACGCCATCCCACGCGCCGAGAGAGTGCCATCATGCGCCAACGCGGCAAGAATGTTGCGAGGTCATTTTGGGGTGATTCGAGCCTTCGCTCCGTGTCAATGAGCGGTACTCCGCGATACACGTGACACGGAGCGTTCCCTGTTCAAACTAAAATTCGCCGTTTTCCATTTACTATAAATAGGACCCTTAGCTCCTAATTCCATTTTGTCACGATTTAAATATTAAACTACCTAGGTGAAGGAAAGTGGGAGAAGCTCATCTAGGGTTTGGAAAATTCCCTTCTCATCTACCAAATTCTTGTAAGTATGTAGTTTAGTAGTAGTTTAGTTGTAGTTTCTACCGAGCATGAATGGTTAGAACCTTCCTCTAGGATTGAAGCCATGAATTATGATTGTGATTTTATGAAATTAGTTGCAAGATTAAGTTATTGATTGTTGTTTTCATCTTGCATTACGGATTGTTGGTTGTTTTTATGGTGATCACCATGAAAACATATTTGTTAGCTTGGGCAATAGCTTGAAAAAGCATTACCTAAGTCGAGGACATGAGGCTGTGAGGCATGTTGTATCATGATATAATCTTGTGTTAGGATAGAAAATATACCAACACCTGCCTTGGTTGACAATAGGGTTGGTAAAGACCAACGGGATGTCCACATCACCACTCGAAGAAGTAGTTGTAGAGCTAGGATTGAGTTAAATGGTTAGGCGTACGAAAGTCCACTGTCGTTTAGTAAACCACAACACTCTAATTGATTGCCCGCAAACTAGAAAGTAGCTCCTCGCTCACAATGATGCAGTGAGGCTAGATTGCCGTGTTAAGAGGCTCGAAAGACCATGAACATGCAATTCTAGTTATGTGAAATAACAATTGATAGTTCCATGCTTAACCCATTGCAAATCGTAGTATCGCATGATTATCTGGTTTTAACTCTATGTTCTTCGCTGGAAGTAATTTGAATATTTCATTGACCAAACCTAGACTTAATTATTCTCCATTGAAAATGTCTATAACCAACACTTAAGGTATTTAAGATCACACTAGAAATGGATAGTTAGAGAGCAGGTCCAGTCACATTAGGTTCGACAATTCGATTCTTAAAAAGAGCCATTATATTACTTGCCGACCACGTACACTTGCGGACGCGCTCGTGCGAGCGACGTCAAGTTTTTGGCGCCGTTGTTGCCGAGGCGAAGTTTTGATAATTTATCTATTTTGTTGTGATTTTGAATTTCCTTAAGTGTTGAGAAAACTTGGTCTTAGTTTAATCATTTGCAGGTGGCCAGGTTGTCCTGCTTAGAATAGCTAGAAATAGAGAGCTTGTGGAACCGTTGCTTGAACACGAGCGTCAAATCCATTTGCAATGAAGAGTAGCTCTAGAGCAAGCTGAAGAGACTTCAAGAAAGGTGCAACAACAACCACCCTGCGGGGTAGCCACGGTTGTCGCCCGGAGTAATGGCAAGACCGGTTCGCAGCCCATCCCACTAGCGACGAATGTGACACTCTAGTATCCCATAAACTAGAGCACGGAGGGAACTTTGAATTGCAACAGAACATGGTGCAGTTGTAACATTCTAGTGGTCAGTTCCCTGGAATGGCACATGAGGACCAGCGGCACTTACAGAGCTTTTTATAAATTAGTGACACGTTTGTCCCAGGCGTGTCCACGAGATTATGTCCTGTACTTCCCATTTTCATTGTTGGGGCGAAAAGTGGATGAAGGAATTTGAGCCACCGAACTCCATAACTTCATGGAATGACTTAGCTAGGAAGTTCCTTATTAGATTCTTTCCTTCGAGCAAGGCGCAAAGTTGCAAAAGTGAGATACTCGGTTTCAAGCAGAAGCACGATGAGAACTTATATATGGCTTGGGAAAGATTCAAGTCATTGTTGAGAGACTGTCCCCATCACCAGCAATCAAATGAAGTGCTGGCCCATACCTTGTAGAAAGTCTAGACCTGCCTGAAAATATTACTAGACTATGAATCGGGTGAGCAAGCCTTGGAGAAGACATATGATGAGTTGTACACTTTGTTGAATAGAATTGCATAAGGAAATCCAGAGTGGCACAACGAGTCATCAGAGGGAGCAAGAAGATCGGGGTTGATAGAAGCAGATGGTTGAATGCCTTGGTAGCACCGTTAACCGTTCCAACATCAAATGATGACTCGATTCAAATAAGTAGTATGCACCAACTTACCGGGGCAGGTTTATGCGGTTCGGCCAAGCTCCTAGTTGGTGTGAAATTTGTGGCCAGTATCTCAGGCACAATGCCAGAATCTTGTGGAGCCAATTCGGAATTAGTCAATTTTTTGGTAATGTGCATAGGAATCGAAATTTTGGGAACAACTCAACGAAGTGGCGGGCCACCCGGGCAATTTTTCTTGGGGTGGAAACAAAGACAGAATTATATGCAACCTCAACAACGACGGTGTCGGCGGAATAGGCGGAATGATGGGCAAGTTAGCGGCAGCATTGAGGAAACACTGCAGAAAATTATGGAGACCAAGAATCGGATTAGCGGAGAATCGGGCGAGGATGGCAGCGAGACTTGTAGATCGGCAAGTAGCCACCCTGCCAATCTTGAAAAACAAGTGGGTAAATAGCAGCTACTCAAAACATGAGGCCGCAAGAAGTTACCAAGTGGCAGATCCTAACCCCACGGCAGATCAATGCCATCAATCTTAGAAGCGGGAAGCAATTAGGCGTGTAGTGCCTAAAGTGCTAAGAAAGGAGGTGCGGCCGGAGTTGGTTGAACCCGGGACTATCCACCGACAAGGAGCAAATCGAGTCTTTGGGCTAAAGATGCGCAACCTTCATTGCAGCCATACGGTTGACACCACCCTTCCCTCAGAGATTCAAAAAGAGCAAGGAGGAGGAATGTTTCAAAAAGTTCTTCGAGAGTTTCAAAGAACTTCACATAAGTACCTCTTATTGATGTCTTGCAGGGACTGCCCAAGTATGCTAAATACTTGAAGGATGTGGTGGCGAACAAAGTTAGATTGGGGACGTCGGACTAACCGGCGGAGTGCGATCCACGGGGTATTGAGCAAAATTCCAAAAAATCTCAAAGACCCGGGGGAGTTTTACCCTCCCTATACAAATTGGTAAAGGCGAGGTGCTACTTTGTGTGATTTAGGGGCGACGGTTAATCTAATGCCCCTATCCTTATTCCAACACCACAGGATTGGGAAAACCGAGGCCGACAAGGTTGATCTTTGGTGGTGACAAGTCGCAGTGATACTGATGAATAACAGAGGATATTCTGTAAGTGATGGTTTTATTATACTGTTGATTTTATTGTCTTAGATTTTCGGAGTTGACGGCCCAGTACCCCCGATCTTGGGGCGGCCATTCTTGGCCACCGGAGAAGCGGTGATCGATTTGAAGCGGGACCTAAAAATGAGGTCGAGGATGAAGAAGAACTCTTCCGCGTTTGCCAGAAATGAACCCATCCGCACATTACAAAAACCTTTGTCGGGTTAGTGTGTTGGCAGAGGATGAGTGTGGGGTGGGGGATCCCACGGAGTGCGAGCCAAAGGCATTGTCAAGTGTTCATCCCGAGTCTTATAGAGGGCTTAAACTTGAGAAGAAGTTGGAGAAAGGGAGGAGCAGTGGAGGCTATTTCCTCTAAACAACAAATGAAAAGGAGATGGTTCTCGAAGAGAACCCGGGTAGGAAGGATGTCTGAGAAAGGGGCCGGTCCCACGTCGTCTCCACGGCTTGTAAATAAAACAGCTAGCAGGAGGCAGCAAGGGTACCTCGAGTACAATTTGTCAATTTTGATTTTGTGATTGATTTTTGTTATTTTGCATTTTTGTTTGTGTTTTGGTGGAAAGTTAGGCACGAGATGGAGGGGAAGTCTGTGTACCCTCGGAGGAGGAAGCTAGTAAGCATGAAAGAAAAAGTGTGGGGTTGAACACCCTTGTGCAAGTTGAAAAAACATGCTTTTAGCTAGGCCTAAGGCCTCGGGAGTATTTCTCACCCTCTTTAAATGTTAGCCCCGTGCTATGTGGACATAGCATGATTCAGAATGGGGTGAGGGAAATTCAGGGGAAATTTCAAAAAATTTTATTAACTTAACAAATTATTGGTGAATGTAATGCTTGTGTGAAAAAATGAGAAATTTGAAAATTTTTTGTGAGTCAAGCATGAATTCATCACCCGTTGGTTTTTCTTTTCGGTTCTTTTCCGACGGGGTCTTTGAATCGGCGAATAAATTTTTCTTGTACGTACATAATGTGTTAGTCATAGTTAGGGGTTTGTTTCCAACGATGGATGGATGACGACCATCTTGAGGAAAATTAGTCGATAGGATTAGAGTTTTTAAACCATAGCTAATTGATGGCTAGATGTTCTTGTGATGTGCTATGCATGATTGTAAGATGCAAGTATGTTCATTGTTGAAGCATGCAAGTGTATAACTTTGTGTGAGACACTTAGGCTCTGAATTTGACTCAATATGATTGAAGCTTAATGTTTGAATTCGTGTGATTAGCTGAGCAAGAGTCTGCTGAATGTATCTTGAATTGAGCATGTGCCATGAGTGTAAGGTTTTTGAGTATTCTATGCTATTGTGGATTGTCTAGGAGCACTGGTATGTTTATGAAACGAAATGAAGGATTTGAATTGTAGGAGATGATTTAGGCATTTCTTTGAATGAACCTAATTTTATCCCTCATTTTACCTACCTTGAAAAATTAATCCTAGTTAGCCCATTGAGCCTTGAGCCTATTCTTTGATAACTGCAACATAAGCTTAATCTGTTTCTTTCATTAGCCTTGAATTTGATCCAAAACTCCTAGGCGTTTAAAGAAGAATCTAAAAAGTAAGTGAAAAATGAAAAAGGAAAAGTGGAAGTTGTAATAGTTGAGAAAGGACAAAGGTACACTTATGTGAAAACGGTTGATTATTAGTAAGGAGTAAGAAAATAAATGAAGACAAAATTGTTATAAACTCCTTACGAACAAGTCAAAAGTGCTTAAAAGAAATGGGGGAACAAAATAGGAAAAAGAAGGCTGAAAGGAGAAAAGGTGAAGTAAGGAAAGGGATGTTGTTGGGCGTGATGTATTAAAAGCGCTTAGGAAAGATAGTCACTATTACTGGCCAGAATAGTACCTACCCGCACCTGAGTTACATTACAACCTAAAGTCCTCGCAGTCTTTCATTCATACATCTTCAAAGTAGTGGAGTAAAACACTAAGGGAAAACATGGGTCATTACATGATGCATGTGAATTCTTTGTGAGAGTGAGTGTAATTCTATTCATGTACCCACACATGTTGTGATGTAAAAATTATTTTTGCGTGCGATGGGGTAACTCTCTTTCCGTAAGGGCACATGTTTAATGAAGGATAAAATTCATGTGGGATTTATTAATCAATTGATTTGCATGAGTTTGCTAAGGCGAGAGTCGATTCTTGAGGTTAGGAAGTCTTAACGGAGTTATATGTCATTTCATTGATTAAATCGTGCATGCTCTATTTTTAGATTGTATCTTAAATAATCATTATAGCCGTAACTTGAATTATCTTGCTAAATTAGTTATGAGTGAGTCTCCATATGCATGAGATGTAAAAGGTTGTTCGAGGACGAACAAGGCTTTAAGTGTGGGGTTGTGATCTCGGGCAAAATAGCATGCCAGTGGCCTTTATAACTTAAATTAGTTTTGTTTATCTAAGTTATTTTATACATGCATGTAATTTTATATAAATGTGAATATATGTGCTAACCAACATGATTAGTCCTTGTATTGTAGGGTCTCAAATGATTTTGAGGAGCTAATTCATAAGTTGGTGAAGGAAAGGAATGGAGTCGGAAGCAACGGGCGAAAGTCGGCAAGGAGTAGGCCATGGCAAGGCTGGCCACACCAGGCTATGCCGGGCAAACGCGCAGATGCAGCGAGGCAGGTAGTGCACCAGCGCGCCAGCAACGTGCCACGGCACGCCATCACCGCGCTAGAGGAGTGCCATCGCGCTGCCCAAGCGTGACACGGCGCAGCCGCGCGGCAAGGTGCTGTCGAGGTCGATTTTTGGGGTGATTTCCAGAGAGCCTTCACGTTACCTCCGTATCACGAGGCGTGCTCAGTGATACACTCCGTGACACGGAGCCGTTCCTGACCGGAGCTAAATTACGCACGTTTTCCATTTACTATAAATAGGACCCTTAGCTCCTAATTCCATTTTGTCACGATTTATTACGGAAAACTACCTAGGAGTGAAGGGAGAAGTGGGAGAACTCAGCTAGCGTTTGTCAAATTCCCTTCTCATCTAACAAATTCTTGTAAGTATGTAGTTTAGTAGTAGTTTAGTTGTAGTTTTACGAACATGAATGGATAGAACCCTTCCTCTAGGATTGAAGCCATGAATTATGATTGTGATTTTATGAAATTGTTTTGGAATTAAGTTATTGATTGTTGTTTCGTCTTGCATTTTGGATTGTTGGTTGTTTTTATGATTGATCACCATGAAAACATATTGTTAACAGGGCAATAGCTTGAGAAAGCATTACCTAAGTCAGGACATGAGGAGCATGTTGTATCTCGCGATATAATCTTGTTTCAGGATAGAAATATACCTAAACACCTTGCTTGGTTGAAACGGGGGGTTATTAAAGACCAAGTTGGGATGTCACATCACCACTCGAAGAAGTACTTGTGAGCTAAGTTGAGTTACATGGTTAGACGTACGAAAGTCCTTAATCGTTTCCCCGTAAACCACAACACTAGTGGTGCTCGCGAACTAGCGAAATTAGCATCTCGCTCTGGCCAGTGCGGTGAGGCTGGTGGCGTGTTTAGAGGCTCGAAAGACCATGAATATGCAATTCCAGTTATGTGAAATAACAATTGATAGTTCCATGCTTAACCCATTACCAAATCGTAGTATCGTGATTATGTCGGTTTTAACTCTGTATTTAGCTCCATAGTGTAATTTTCGAATATTTCGTTGACCCAGGCCTAGACTTAATTATTCTCCATTGAAAATGTCTATAACCAACACTTGAGGTATTTAAGATCACACTAGAAATGGATAGTTGGAGGAATGGGTCCGAGTCTGTGGGTTCGACAATCCGGTTCTTAAAAGAGCCACTATATTACTTGCACGACCCGTACACACTTACGGACGACGCTTGATGCGGGCGATGTCACTAAGGGACCTATTTATAGTAAATGAGAATTGAAAAAAATTATGCCCGTCGTGGAGTGGCTTCAGTGAGATGTCGATCTCACGGAGGACGGCCTCCGTGAAACGGAGAATCGCGGATACCTGCCCCAGGTACCTTATAATGACATTAGGCCGAGCTTGCCTTTGATGTGGCGTGGTCTGTTGCCTTTGCAGCACGATGGCCCGCGTGACATGGCGGCCTTGTAGCGAGTTACTGGCATAGAACGGCGCTGGCGCGCAGGTGGCTTGCTTGCTGCCTTCTTCTCACAATTGGCATAGCATGGCGGCTAGGCGCAGCACATGCGCGTAGCCACCTTCTGGCGCGGCTTCGGCCTTTCCAAGGCATGGTTCCTTGCCGGCACAATTCTCTTCCGATTCCATTCCTCTACTTCACCAAATCATAGATTAGTTTCTCAAATTTATTTTAAACCTACAAAAACACTTTCTAATCATGTTGGTTAGTATATATATTCACATTTACATAAAATCACATGAGAATGCATATAATTAAGCCGATAAAATAGAAAAAACTAAGTTATAAAGCATCACTTGGGCATGTTATTTTTCCCAAGATCACCTACCCCACATTTAAAGCCTTGTTCGTCCTCGAAAACCCTTTTATCTCATGTAATGGAGAATCGCACATAACTAATTTAGCAGACAATTCCAAGCTTTACGGCTGCAATGATTGTTTAAGATAGCAAGTTAACAATTGAGCATGCACGATGTAGTCGTTGATAAAATACAACGTGTTAAGACTTCCTAACCAGAAGAATCGACTCTCAATCATTGCAAACTCATGCAAATAAACCGGTCCAAGAAATCCGACATGAATGTCTTTTTTCATTAAACATGTACCCTCACAACTTGAGAGTTACCCATTTTTACTACTTAAGTTTTAAAACACAACGAATATGGGTATATGAATAGAATTACACTCACTCTCTCAAAGAATTCACATGCACAATGTAGTGAACTATAAGCTTTCCCTTAGTGTTTACTCCGCAATTTGGGGCGTATGAATGGCAGATAATTAGGACTTAATAGTTGTAATGTGAAGCTAAGGGACGGTAGAGTACTATTCGACGTGTGAAAGTGACTATCTTCCCCCAGCGCTTTTAATACATCCAACATTCGTGAGGGCGCCACTTCTCTTACTTCACCCTCATTCTTCTCACTCTTGAATTTTCTCTTCTTGTTCCCATTTCTTTAAGCACACTTAGCTTATTAGTAAGAAGTACTTACACAACTTTTTCATTCATTTATTTTCTTACTCCCTACCAATAATCAAGCATTTTCAAACAAGTGCACCCTTGACCTTTCTCAACTTTACAAGCGCTACTTTTCCTTCTTTCCATGCTTCTCTCACTCCTTCACTCTTTAGAATTACACCAAGCGCTTAGGAGTTTTGGATCAACATCAAGGCTAATGAAATTAAAAGGATTAAGCCTATGTCGTTAGCTATCAAAGAATAGGCTTAGGCTGATGAGACTCACTAAGTTCAACATTCAAGGTAGGTAAAGTGAGGGATAAAAATTAGGTTCATTCAAAGAAATTCATTAATCATCTCCTACAGTCCACATCCTTCATTTCGTTTTAAATACACACCAGGCAAGTTCTAGACACTCCTGATAGCACGGAATATTCGAAAAACTTACACTCGCGGGCACATGCTCAATTCAAGACGCATTGATAGACTCTTTACTCAACTAATCACAAGAATTCAGAATTAAGCTTCAATCATCAAGTCAAATTCAAGAGCCTAAGTGTCTCAAACAAAGTTATACACTTCTTACATGCTTCAACACTAAACACACTTTTATGTTACAATCATGTATAGAACATAACAAAAACATCAAGCCAACAATTAGCTACGAGTTAAACCCAAACCTATTATTAAATTTTCCTCAAGGCAGTCGTCATCCATTCATCGTCGAAGCAGTCCTAACTATGACTAAAAACACTAATATAGACAAGAAAATTTTTATTCTTTGATTCAAAGGCCCCCCCCCGTCGAAAAGAATCGAAAGAAAACCAATGGGTGATGAAGTCATGCTAAACTCAAAAAACTATTAAAATATTTCTCACAAGCATTGCATTCACCAAAAATCGTTAAGCACAAAAAATTTGAAATTTTCCTCACACCACACTTGAATCATGCTATGTCCCCATAGCATCAAATTAAATTAAACGGATGAGAATTACTCCCCCGAGGCCTCTAGGCTAGCTAATAGCATGCTTTTCTTCCTTTGAACAAGTGGATATTCGACCCCACACTTTTTCTCTTCCATGCTTGTTAACTTCCTCCTCCACAGTACTCGAGACTTCCCCTCCATCTGTGCCTAACTTTCCACCAAAAAAAACACAAGATGGCAAATAAATAAATCAATACAAATGCAAGAAATTAAAATGGATACCCACACGGTACTCAGCAGGTTGCCCTCCCAAGCGTCCCAAGCAGCGCCTAGTTTTACGTCGCGGCACGACGTATCAAGTTTCACCACTTTTTCCTCCACCTTGAGGATATGAATCTCACCCCTAATTTCTTCTCCAGTTTCCTCTTATTCTCCAAGGGTGGTGGTGAAAAAATGAAAGCACCAAGCAGTAGATGTCGCCTTTTGCACTTATTGGCCCTTAAGTAAGCGAAGTCATTTTGTCTCTTAGATTTAGAAAATTTAAGAATATATGGGGCTTATTCCTCCTCTAGAAGATTCTCGACAAGCTTGGAAGACTCTATTTCTAGGTTGGCAACCAAACTCAATGTCGAGAAATTCTTCGAGTGGGGTACAATACACCTCAACTTTGAAACTGCATTGTTCTTGACTTCCTTACTTGTGTACACCTTCTCCATATCAACATCTATCTCTCCATAAATGTCAAATGGTTGGTACTTTGTTTCTTCTTCCATGAATGGATTGGCCATATGTGTGAAACCATCATTGGGACTCTCAAGAGCTCCTAATTTTGGAGCTTCCTCCAAGAAATCACCCTTTTCTTCTTCTTGTAGTTCCACTTGAGTAGTCGCACAAGACCTTTACTTTCAAATCATCGCAAGATTTAGCCTCAGCCATCATTTCCGTGATCTTGGCGCTTATTATTTCTAGGGCCTCTCCATTTTCCTTAGTACGAATTCCTAATACTTCCATCTACTCCCTCACTGCTTCTGTCTGCTTAAGGACCTGTTTCAACATGTTTTCTATTTGAGCTTCGTGTTCCAAGTCCTCATTTTCATCATTCCTATACTCATCAAAAACAACAGAAGGATCATAGTAGGGACTTGGGGAAGGGGAGTAGGCATTCGGACAACCATCCCAATGGCCATCTTGATCACCACATATATTGCAAGTGTTACAATTTTGCCATAAGTGGGGTTCTCCACAATTCACACAGGACTCACCAAAATATGAATATCCAACATTCAACCCATTTTTGTTCAATGATGTCATGTCAAGAAGGGTATCAGACTAAAAACAAAAAAATAAAATAAATTTAAAACTAATATTAAAAAAAACTTCAACACTTAAAGAAATTAAAAAATCACACAAAAACAGAAAAATTTATTAAACTTCACCGAGTCCCCGGCAACGATGCAAAAACTTGATGCCCCACAAGTGTACGGTTCATAAAAGTAATATAGTGGCCCTTTTTAAGAGCCGTATGTTGAACCCATAGGGACTGGACCAATTCAGCTAATTATCAAGTTCAAGTGTGATATTAACT
>JACEIK010000183.1:76125-89579 GCA_018107945.1 Datura stramonium | reverse complement strand
GCTATATTTACAGCCGTTATACAGCTCGTCGTTTTCTTGAATCCAGATTAGGGACTTTCGTACCTCTAATCATTTAACTCAACTTAGCTTCACAACTACTTCTATGATTGGTGATGTGACATTTTAAAGTTAATTCATGTTATAATCCCGTGTTATCAACCAAGCAAGGAAAATTAGGTATAATTTCTTATCCTAACCGCGAATTATATTGTAAGATACAAACTTTCTCCCTACATTCTTATGTTCTTGCCGAGGTTTTTTTTCTAAAGCATTTACCTAATCTTAACGTGTATGTTTTCATGGTGATCAATCATAAAAACAACAATAATTGAGAATGTAGAACAAAACAACAATCAATTACTTAAAATCATAACAAAATCATGTATTCACAATCATACCATGTGGCTTCAACCCTAGAGGAAGGGTTCTAGCCACTCATGTTCATACAATTACTAGAAAACATAATTAAAGTAACGTACTTACATGAATAGGTAGAAGAGAAGATGAAATTGATGAACCCTAGGTGAGTTCTCCCACTTTTCCCTTCACTCCTTTGTGGTTTTTCAAAAATAAATCGTGACCAAATGATTTTAGGAGCTAAGGGACCTATTTATAGTTAATGAGAATTGTACAAAATTATGCCCGTCGTGGAATGGCTCCGTGGCACGGAGTGTATCACGGAGCACTTCCTCCGTGACACAGAGGAATCGCGGATGCACACTGGAATTCGCCTTAGAATGACATTAGGCCGAGGCTTGCCGCGATGGCCAGCGTGGCACACTGCCTGTGCAGCGTGATGGCCCACGTGACACGGCGCTGGCGCGCAGGTTGCCTTGCGTGGCACGCTGCCTATGCAGCGTGATGGCCCACGTGACACGGCGCTGGCGCGCAGGTTGCCTTGCGTGGCACGGCGCTGGCGCGCAGGTTGCCTGGCGTGGCACTGCGCTGGCGCGCAGGTGGCCTGCTTGCTACCTTCTTCTAGCGCCTGGCATTGGCGTGGCACGGCGTTGGGCGCGGCACACGCACAACGTGGCACGCTGCCTGGCGCGGCCAGTCTTGCGAAGGCATGGTTCCTTGCCAACTTTTGTAATTCGCTTCCGATTCCGTTCCTCTACCTCACCAAATCATAGATTAGTTCCTCAAATTTATTTTAAACCAACAAAAACACGGACTAATCATGTTGGTTTGTATATATATTTACAATTACATTAAATCACATGAGAATGCATATAATTAAGTCGATAAACAAGACAAAACTAAGTTATAAAGCATCACTTGGGCATGCTATTTTGCCCAAGATCACCTATGCGTAAGTGTCCACCTCCCTATCTCCAATGATTATTGAAGAAGAAAGAGGACAATCAATCTAGAAAATTTGTGATTTTTTTAGTAAATTATACATGACCATTTGTTCAGTTGATGTTTTATTGCAAAATTCGGGTACGCCAAGTTTATGAAAGAGCTGCTAAAGAAGAAAAGGGTTTTTGATGTAGGCATTGTTAAGGTGTCAGATCATTGTAGTGAAATCATGAAAAGTAACTTGGCTTCGACGAGAGAAGACTCGGGGGCTTTTACCATCCTATGTACCATTGGGGTGTATCTATTTAACAAAGCCTTGTGTGACCTTGGGGCTAGAATTAAGTTGATGCCCCTTGTTCTATTCAAGAAGTTGGATTTAGGAGCTCATAAGCCTACTCCAATAAGGTTACTCATGGCTGATAGATCAATCAAATGCCTAGTGGGGATATTATTTGATGTGTTGGTAAAGGTTGATAAGTTCATCCTCTCAGCAAATTTTGTAGTGTTAGATTGTGATGTGGACTTCGAAGTGCCTATCATCTTAGGATTCCCATCCTTAGCCACGATCATGGTAGATGTTGAGTTGGGAGAACTCATGTTTTAGGCTGATAGTGATAAGTTCATATTCAAAGTGTAAAAATCAATGAAGCCACCTATAACACCCCAAAAGTCCTTTAGACTAGAACAAAAAGATATGGAGTATGAACCAACAGAAAAACTAAAAATTTTCCTTAATAAGACTCTCAGTACGACTTGTAGGATGATTGTACGAGTCATACCAAGAGTCGTGATATAAGGTCCAAAGAAAAAAACAAAATTAGATAAGAAATCATGATAGGATCCCACTAGTTGTACCAAGATTGTACAGTCCGTACTGATGAATCGTGGGAAGGGATGTATATAAGTGTTCAAAGATTCTTGAGAAACCATGAGCCTTGGTACGGCCTATGGTAAGGACATACAGACCGTGGTGAGTGCCCGTGGTATGAATTTCAGAGAATGACCAAAGGTAGGATTAGAAACCATGAGACTCAGTACGAGTTGTGATAGGAACCTACGGACCATAGGTTAGGTTGTGGTCACTAACAAGAAGATTTTTAATGTGAGCTTCTAAGGGTATTTTGTAACTTTCTATGCTTTAAACTCCTAAATAAGGTCGTTTTGGGTTTCTTAAGGTGGGTATTTAAGGGTTAAACTAACTCTAAACCCTCATTTTTCTCAAACACAATAGATTGAAGATTCATCCTCTAAAGGCTCTCAAGAAATTGAGGTTCTTCTTTTTTATCAACTCTCTTGTGTCTGAAGTCTAAGCAAGAATCCATCAAAGTCCAGGTATGTGGGGTTATGAGAGAGAGATTTTTTCCACCCTCATGCCTAATCCCAAGCTCAATTACATGGTTTCAATTTTCTTTAAGTCTCCATGATCTCTTATGATTTTGTTTCTCTCATAATCTAATTGTAACACCCCAAAGTACCTATGATCAAGTCCTAGACTTATAGCAGAATCAACAGAAAAATCTTCAAAATTCCTCAAAATGACTCATCATATGATTCATGGTTTGAAGTCATAGGTAGTTGGAGTAGTCGCTGTAAGCAGCAATTTCTACTAGTCTAGTGATGACGACTCATGGTACGAGGTGTAGGAGGTAGTAATGATTCAAGATACAACTCATTATTGGAAATAATGAGTCATGGTAGGCAGTCATGGTTTGGGTCTACTGATGAAAGGTCCGATGATACGAGTCATGGTATGACTCATTGTAGGAAGCAATGAGTCATTATAGGCAGTCGTGGGGTGTAAGTGCGGAGAATAGGACCCCTAACCACGAGAAATAATATGACTCGTGGAAGGAAACAATGAGTCGTTATGAGTAGCCATGATTTGAGAATTAGAGAACCATGAAATACAACTAGCAAACAGTGGAAGGAAACCACGAGTCGTTGTCAGGTGGTACGACTCGTGGTACCTTGAAATAA
This sequence comes from Datura stramonium, assembly GCA_018107945.1. NCBI lineage: Eukaryota > Viridiplantae > Streptophyta > Magnoliopsida > Solanales > Solanaceae > Datura > Datura stramonium. The sequence continues at coordinate 86,303 of JACEIK010000183.1, read as the reverse complement.
ACTTTTTAATTATGTTTTCCCATGGGTAATTTTTATAATTTCCTAAGCTTCTAACGCCTAAGTAACGTCGTTTTGGATTTCTTAAAGAGTGTATTAATTGGTTTAACCTAGCCAAAGACCTTATGCTTTCAAAATAACAGTAGTTTGAAAATCCTCTCTAAAGATCAAGGCTAGGTTCTTCATCAAATCTCTTCTGATCTTTCTTGCATTTTCAAGACAAGTTTAGGAGTCAATTGCACAGGTATGTACGGTAAATAAAGGGATAAATTATTCAATCCTCATGCCATATTTCATCCCAATTCAGTGATTTCAAGTCCCTAAGTATGTCATGTTAATATTCTAGTGTTTTACCTAATTCGATGAAATCTTTCATACCATCTCTATGGGTTCAATTCTCTCATATTTCAATTGATGATTTATGGCTATTAGGAAAGATTTTACTCTCAATTCACTTACTAATTCATGATTTCAAGTTTATGAAGATTATGCCCAATTATGAATGGTTTATGAATTTCAAGCTTATGAGCCCATGATTTCAAGTATAATGAACTATCAAGTATGCATGAATATTTATGAAATCATAAACTTATAATTCCATGATTTTGATGTTATGAAGCTTTATTCAAGCATGTATTATTTTAATGAAGTTCAAGTTCAAGTATCATGGCCAACTCTATTGCATCCTTTCATGAATATTTCACACATGTCAAATATGATTATGACTATGATTAAGATTTCATGATTTGACTAGCCCATGCAAGTACAAGTATGTTTTCATGATAATGATTATGAGCCATGTGAATGTTTTCAAGAGTAGTATCTAGCACTAAGTAGGCTAGGGGTTTAGGCAAACCCGAGTCATAGAACTACATGCCGCCATAGGTATATATTAAGGTGTAAACCCTACAGGGATTCACAAGTGATATCATACCCTAATCGTTTCTAGCCTTGGAAAACTCGGGACGACTCTGCCCACTTGAGTAAGATAGTTGGGGCATTATATAAGCTCTATCATGATGGTGTTGGTTATGACGAAGCCTCTCATTATTCCTCATGTTTTCAGTTACTTATGTTCATGACGTATAATATTATGTTTTATAGTATATTTGACCCATTGATCAGTTTATGAGTTTTAATCTTATGATTTCAAGTATCGTATGCTATATGATTTCTATTTCTAAACCATGGGTCATTATGTTCATCTTATGATGAACAACTTATGATTATGCTTAGTTCAGAGTATGGATTTTAGCATGTTGCGTTTGTTCTCATGTTCTATATTGAACTATATTCATGATTCAAACTATTATTTTACTAGCATGTTTTACTTTCTCTAAATACCCAGTATATTCCATGTACTAACTTCATACTTTTTGCTATATCGTTTCATGATATAGATTCTGGTGATCTGTCATAGTCCCATCTTAAGCTCACTCCCGCTTAGTCCACCTTTATCCCAGTTTTGGTGAGTCCTAATGATCCGAGGATATCATTTTTGATTACGTCTCTTTTGTACATGTATTTTCATTTCAAACTTAGCGAGCTAGTTGAGGGTGTTGTCCCATCAGCTCACTAGATGTTTAGAGGCTTTCCAGATAGTTTATATGGATGTTTTAGCGATATTTGTTCATGTTTGCATTTATGTTTGTATGTTATACAACCTTCCACTTATGTCATATTCATGCTTTATTTTTTCTTAATAATTCTCTTACTCATGCTATGTATATGTAATGGGTTACCTTGGATCTATTCATGGTTCTAGATCTCGTGTTTTGGTACGGGGTCCTACCTCGGGTCATGACACTAATATATGTTTTATGCATATTATTGCATGATTCTATTGAAAACTCTCATGACTCTCCGCTTTTAAGTTATGATGAATTATTCAATTATGTATGAATTTTATGAATCTCAGGTCTATGTATCATGGCTGTATTTTCAGTATTATTTTCATGCCTAGCTCACGTATGTTAAGCAATTTATGAATTTCATGATATATAATCTAGCCCAGAAAATCCATGTATATTTCATAATTATGATATGAGCACTATGTATTTTTTGGAGTATTTAGCACCAAATAGGTCAGGGTTCTAGTGCACCCAGATCTCAGAACTATGTTCCACCGTAGCCATGATAGGGTCCTCCTTTAGAGTGTCTCCCATGCCCGAATGGGTCAATAAGTGATATCACGCCTACATGGTTCTTACCCTTATTAAAGTATGAACACCCTTCCCATCTAGGGTTACAAGATGGCTCTATGTATGCTCACTAGAAGTATGTGGGTTATAAGAAACTCCCACTGTTCCATGATTCTCTACATATGTTCATGTTTATGCTTCATGATATTTTGGCTCAATATACACTTTATGAGATTTTATCTATGATTTCATTCATGTCCAACATTATGATGAGGTTTCAAAACCTTGAACATTATACTCAGCTTATGATCAAAAACTCATTTTTTAGCCTATCTTATACTCATGATTTTAGAATATCGTTTCGCTATCATGTTTTACTTATCCTACATGATCAGTACATTCAAAACACTAATCATATACTTTTGTGTTATATCATCTCAAGATATAAATTTGGGTGATCAGTCTCAAACAGTCATTAGATTCGCTCTCTCTCCAATCTTGGTTCTAGGTGAGTCCTCATCATCCGAGGACATCAGTTTAGCCTTATGTTTTGCTTTTATGTATTTTCAGTTACAAACTTAGCAAAGCTAGGTGGGGGCTTATACCATCGGCTCAACCTATGTTTTATAGACGTTTTAAAGTATGATGTATTGATGCTCAGTTGTGTTGACATGTTTTCTCTGATTTTGATTTTATGGTATCTTAGACTTCTGCTCGTGTTATGATTTATGCTTTGTTCGATTTAGTGTATACTTATTCTAGTGTTATGCATGTACCATTGATTAGCTTTAAGGCATTTATGGTTCTAGGTATTGCGTCACGCTCAGGGCCTATGATCGATTTATGATACCATCTGATGAATGTAGAGATGTGTCAGTGATTGATAGAAGGGTTGAGCTGGTTGAGGTCCCTTATGATGAGTGATGTGGGGCATATTCTTACTTCCATTTTCCATGTTTTGCCTTATTTTGAGTTCATAATCCTTATAAAATGTATGAGTTCATGTTTTCATGTATTTTTTAAGCCAACAAATGTTTTAGATGTTATGAGTAGGAACCAAGTAAAAAGGACCCAAAAATGACCACAGGAGTGAAGAAAGAAGAGTTCGTGAATATTGGCTTGGGGCTATGAGTCTCGCCAACCCCTAAACTTTAGAGAACTCTGCACCAAATTTTGTGCTATGGGTGGCTTGGCACGTCAGATCTCGAACTTCAGAGGAGAATTTGATCAACACCTTGGCGAGATGAGAGGTGTGGCGCACCACAAGTATCCCAGACATAAGAAATTTTTCCAACATTCTGGTGCTTTAGATAGAGTGGCGCACAAAAAGGGCTCAAATGCACTAAAATTTGACTAACACTCTGGTTCTTTTAGTGGCGTGGGGTGCTCGAAGAATCCAGAGGTTTAGAAATTTGGATAACACCTTGGTGCATTGGCAAGCATGGGGTGCCCGAAGCAATACTTCAGAGGAAAATAGAGCCAAATTTAGGGCTATAGGGGGCACGGTGCGCCAGGGATGTTCCTAGATAGATTTTGCTGATTTTAAAGCGAATTACTTGAGGAAAAAAGTGTCATTTGAGGTCTTACTTATAAATAGAACATCTAGGTCATTTGTTAGCAATCATACATCATTTTGTTTGATCTTAGTAAGGTTGTAACCCATCTTTGGAGGAGAGACAAGTTCATAACTTAGGTTTCTTATTTTCTCTATTATTTTTATGCTTCGAATGATGATGCCTTTGTTTTTCCACTTGAACATGAGTGGATAAACTCCCATTCTAGGGTTTTGGCCATAGCTATGGTTGAAGTTTAAAAGATTGATTATTGCTAGTTTGGATTCGTCATTAAAGGTTGTTTATATTTACTTATGTTAGTTTCTTATTAATTAGACTGGTCACCTTTCAAATATTTCTATTGGCTTTTGGTTGAACTCGGGAGAGAGAACTAAAGGGTTAAAAGTAAATATAAAACATGAGTTCAAAGTCCCTTTGGACCATGGGTTGAAGGTTAGAAGTTGTTGATATAGATAGGGATATACCCTTCAACCTTATTTAGTTTATATACAAATAGCCATAACCATTGTTTTATGTTTCTCCTGCGACCATAGGGATATAGGTGTTAGGGTTCATGAAATAGTTCTTGGGTTCTAGGGAGAGTGGCAAGAAATGGGATAGTAACTTGCAACAGCAACCTTAGAAAGAATTAATCTAGCATAATCAAGTCTTGAAAACTCAACCTAAAGGAAAAGTGCCATTTCCCTGGATTTTCATCATCATTTAAAGTACAAACAAGTATGCAACAATTTTAGTTTACTAGTTAATTTTACAATTCAAGTTACATAGTTTAATGTCAAAACCATTCCATATTTATATCTATTTTTGTTAGAGTAGCGAAATAAAAAGTTAACGTTGAGCAATTAATCTAATAAGTCTCTGAGGGATGGACAATCGAGACTTTACTGTCCTATATTACTTGATGAACATGTGCACTTGCGTGCGCTTGGGCAACATGTAGTTTTGATGTCGTTGCTAGGGACTTGAAGATTGATTAATCCTTTGTAGGTTAGGATTTTTATTCTTCTATTCCATATTTTACGTTTTTATTGGTTATGAAGTTTATAGGTGTTATGTGCTTAGTGTATGCCAAGTACAAGAAGTCAAGGACCACCTTTGGCTTCTTTTTATCCAGAAATTAAGAGAACCTTTCGTAGGTTAACTATGGAGAATAACAAGCAAGCACAGGGCAGTAACTAGGAGAGGGTTCAAGTTTTTAACTTTGCTAGGCTGAACTTGGAAAATGCTTCCAAAGCGATCATCAAGCCGTCCATCACTAGAAACATTGAGTTGAAGGAAGGGACCGTGAGGTTGGTCCAAAATACTAGCCAATATCAAGGCAAGGTGCACAAGGATCCTCACAAACATCTGATGATGTATGTGGAGCTAAGTGGGAACTTTAACTATCAAAACCTGTCAGATGAGTATGTTAAGATCTCGTTGTTTCCGTTCTCGTTGATTGGTGAGGCCAAGAAATGGATTTAAAATGAGCCAGAAGGTTCCATCACCACTTGGGAGGCTCTTTCCAACAAATTCATCAATAGGTTCTTCTCTTCAAGGAAGACAAAAAGAGTTGAGGGGGAAGTTCTCCGATTTTCTGCATAGAGATTGTGAAACCTTAGCTCAGGCTTGGGAATGATACAAGGGCTACTTGAGAGATTAATGCCCCACATGCAGCAGAAGGAGATTATCGAGAAAATTTTTATAAAAGGGTTGAAACTAGAGTCAAAGATCTTGATTGATGCTTCCGCACAGGGACAAATTCTGTCCAAGAGCTATGATGAGATAGAAGCTCTTTAGAATCTCATGTCAGTTGGGAGTCAAGACTATTAGGACTCAGCTAGAGGGTTCAGAGCAACCAAGGTTCCAGAAAAGCTCAAGGTAGATGGTGTAGTAGCAATCTGAGAAGATATCAGTCAGTTGGTGAATGTAATCATAAGCTTGTAACCATACTAGCAGGAAGCCAGGTTCATCAGGTCTACTAGGTCAAGACTCCACTAGGTCCAGACTCCACCACCATCATATTAGGTGTGTGGAGAAGGCCATGCTTATTTAGGTTGTCCACTAAACCCAGAATCTTTATATTTTATGGGATATCAAGGTCGTGGTGGAGGTTTTGTAGGTAACAATTACAACTAGGGGTAGAAGAATGCAGCCAATCACTCATCAGTAGGGAATCAAAATTTTCAAAGGCCCCAGAATAACTATCCAAGACCACAGGGCCAGCAGCTTGGCAGTTCACTCTAGGAAATGATGAAGCAATGGATGTCAGCAGACTCACATGGTTAATGAGAAGCAGAAGTCCATCCATGAGCTAGAGAAATAGATAGGGAAATTTTCCTTCAACAGACTAATAGACTAGAAGGGGAAATTCCAAGTAACACCGAGAAGAACCCCAAGGAAAATATGAGCACAATTTCTTTGCACAATGGTAAAGAGCTGGGTGAGGTGATCCCTAGAGACAAGAATGTTGAGGTAGAGAAGGTTGTGACATCCAGATAGGAGGTTAGTGAGTCAAGCAACTAAAAGATGAAAGTGGTAGAAGCCAGACCACCCCCTCCATTTCCACAACGGTTTAATAAGTAGAAAGAGGACATAGCTTGCTAGAAACTTTTTGATGTGTTGAAGCAGGTACACATTAACTTACCATTGGTGAGCTTTTGCAGGAAGTTCCAAAACATGCCAAGTATTTGAAGAATATAGTGGCAAACAAGAGTAGGCTTATGGAGTTTGAGACTGTGGCTCTCACAGAAGAGTGCAGTTCTTAGGTGCAGAAAAAATTCCAAGGAAGTTGAAAGACCCATGGAGCTTCACCATTCCAGTAGTTCTTGGGAGCGAAGAAGTTGGCTTGCATTGTGTGATTTGGGTACAAGAATTAATCTAATGTTCGCATCGTTGTTTAGAACTTTGAGATCAGGTGAACCACGTCCTACTACAATGACATTATAGCTTGTTGATCGATCTCTTGCTTATCCTGACAAAATCATAGAGGATGTATTGATCAAGGAGGGATCTTTCATCTTACCGGTGCACTTTATAATCCATGATTATGAAGTGGATGCATCAGTTCCCCTCATTTTAGAGAGAGGATCTTATCCACCACTGATGTAGCTTTAAAGATGATGTCGAGCAAGATATCGATGATTGTGGATGGTCAGGAGGCAGTCTTTGATGTTTTTAGAGTGGCCAAGTTGCCACCTCATTATGAGGACTTCACAGTGAGACCAATGGTAGAGCTTAGAGGGTGTAAGCCGGCAGTTGAGCATCATTTACTGCATAAGAATTTAGTATGTTTTCAAGATCCTAACCATCACACTCGAATGAAGGAGTGAGAAGGACTTTCATCATGTCGTGTCATTAAATTAGGTGCTGCACAGGAGGAACCCATAAATGTCGTTCCACGACTATAAATATGGCTCTTGGTGGGAGGCAACCCATCTTTCTATCATTTTTTGATTTTTTAGATACAATAGGGCTTTTGAGGCAAAAATGGAAAGGAAAATAAGCTGAAAAAGTCTAAGTCTGGGGCATGATACCTGTGGTGGGGTGCCACGTGTTAAACTTTAGGAAGAAAATTTTTTCAGGTTGGTGTTATGGGTGGCGCGCCACACCAGATGTAGTGCATGAAGAAATTTTTTTCTAAATGTGTGGTGAGGTGACTGGCGTGTCGCGCCAGGTTTGTTCTGACTGAAAATTATTTCGTCAATGGGTCAAAATTTGACACAAGGACCTTAAAATTACTAAAAACCTATTTCCCACGCCTTTATTTTAAATCCCCATTCATCCTCTCTTATGAAAAAGTGAAGAATAAAAAAGCAACAAAATTCTCTCTTCCCTCACCTAACCCGTAACTCCCTCTCCTCATACCCTCCATTATTGTCTTCTCCAAGAAGCTTGGTGAAGCTAATCTCTAACTCAAGTAAGTAATTCTCTTTTCTCTTGGATATTTAGTGTAAAGAGAATTCCCCCATACCCTTCTTCCTTAAATTAAAGACCCAAAATCACCATTATTAATGAAAACCTTGAATATCATAATATGGGTTTCATTAGCTTTAATATCTCAAATTCTTCCATGATAATGTATTATCCTTATTGGATTGCTTATTTTTCATTGAATTTAGTGATTTTAAGTTTTGGGAATGAAGGGGGTGATGAATTGAATTTCATGAAATTAGTCGGTAGAACATTGATTGTAGAGAGACAAAGTGCATAGTTCTTAAATTCTTGAATGTGAAGAATCTTGAGTTGTTGAAAATTTATGTTAATTCATTATGAATTGTTGTAAATATCATGTTGGTTGTTAATGAATTTATTATAACTATTTCCATGTATGGGTTACTTGAATTATGAATTAAAAGTAGGAAGGTGAAAGAAATGGTCAATTGTGATGCATTCTTGAAAAGAAAAAAAAATATAGAGGAGAGATATGAAAAGAATTCATGAACTTGATTGAGTGTGAAGTTAGTGGATAATTTGGATGTTGAGATTTGGGATGATAATGAGGAAATTCTTGAGTACCCTATTTGAAAAATTCTCATGAGTATGCTAGCGAATTATGTATGCGGTCATTTTGCATCTGTTACACCTAATTAGCTAGCTTTTTTGTTCACGAACTAGTCTAATGAAGTTATTGGTTGTTGATTGCTAGGTGTCATTGCATCAAAATCTTACATAGGAAAGGAAGTGGAGATTGTTAACAAGGGTCTCAAGAGTCTTCAAAAAGGAACAAAAGGGTTGATTTCATTGGCCGCCAAGGGAACCCCTGATAGGAGATTCGGTGAAAAAGATGTGGAGCCTCATGGACTAACATGGTTCAACACAAAAATGGAGGCCAAATATTCTCCTGAGAACTGAATTGATTAAGGTCGCCTCGCACCTGAGTTCCCCACCATCCGTTACATGGTCCGTGAGTTGGGATTAGGATATATCTTTGCCGAGTCTAAGGAGTGCAACCTCAGTTTGGTGAGAGAATCTTATAAAAATTGGGACACCTCATTTGGAGAGAGCAATGATGTCAAATATGGGGTCAGGTGGTTTGTTTCACTTTTAAGAAATTCAATGCCTTCCTTGGTCACATGCGATAGACCTGTACGAGTACTTCATTCTTCTAGAGAAGCCCCCATATTGCAGCATTTGCCANAATTTCGCGGCGAAAATTTAATCTTATGTCCTGTACGAGTACTTCATTCTTCTAGAGAAGCCCCCATATTGCAGCATTTGCCATACTCTATGTGGTGAGCACTCATCCGGCCATTGGGAAAGGGACTACTAAGGCACTCACTCTACACTTGCATTCTCCTACTTGAATAAGGAGATCACTAGAGAGCGAGCCATGTTAGTATACATGCATATAAAAGGGCTACGAATCAACTTTGGTGCAGTGGTCAAGGACAACATGAGGAGATTGAGGGACAACTATAGGTGGAAGTTTTATTATGGTAGTCTCCTGAATCAATTTTTTAAAGATGTTGGCATTAAGGAAGAAGAGGCAGGTCTTCACCTACCTCTAGCAAGGCACCTGGTGAGCAAGATGATGGATGTCACGAAGGTAAAGGAGCCCATCACTTCTACAGCTCCACTTCTTACTTTAGCTGATTGCCATACTCGGAATGATAGCTAGCAAGGTCGCATGTTTGGGATGCTAGTTTTGCAGCTGAGGATTGGAGGTCAACCTGCTACGGAGGAGGAGATTGTAGACTGGAGGAGTGGTACCCACTCATAAAGAGTGCGATGCTGATGTGTAGAATGAGACCACCTTTTGCGGAGTCGTTGGACGATGATAAGGCCATGATGCTTACTAATGGAGTTCTATCACAACCCCAATTGTAATGCCCCGCCTTGGGAGGCATGACTGGAACCCGGTGCCCTACTAGGACCTGGACTGCTGGGCTAGCTGAGCCTAAGCACTTCTGGTTCCAAGCTATCTCTAACTCTGGATTCAAGAAAACGACGGGCTATATAACGGCTATAAATACAGCCTCCGGCCGACTAGGCCTATATCCACCTGTAAGCAAACAACAGCTACTCAGAACAACTGAATTAATAGGGAACCTATGCGGGCTGACAAGGCCACCATGTTGTCTAGTTATTTCTGAATTAAGAAAACAAGTGCTAAACTGCTACGTGACCAGCAAGGTCACCACTACCAACTGAATAAGGCCCCACACAGCCATCATAAACAAAATAAAACATACACACAGCCTCAAAGGACCGGTACAGCTAACCATAGGGAAATATACTGTCTGCAAGCCTCTTAGAATACTGATAAGATGGTCGGGACAGGACCCCATGTTCGATCCCACATTCAGCGCGTCCACAAGTGTACGAGTCGTGCAAGTAATATAGTGGCTCTTTTTAAGAACCGGAATGTCGAACCCACAGGGACTAGACCCATTCCTCTAACTATCCATTTCAAGTGTGATCTTAAATACCAAAAATGTTGGTTATAGAAGTTTTCGAGGGAGATTTAATTAAGTCTAGTTTTGGT
>JACEIK010000182.1:486517-574279 GCA_018107945.1 Datura stramonium | reverse complement strand
GTGTTGTCGAAAAAGAAAAAGTAAAGATGACATCTTTTTATAAACAGACTAAATAAGAAAGTAAGATAAATAAAATAAAATGAAGTATAATTTTTTACCTTTTTCCCATTTCAAAAAAAAAAAAAAATTCCTGGGGATGATTTTATATAGTTTCTCTTTTGCTCTTATTAATAACAAAAAAGTCTTTAATATTTTATCCTTTCGTGGAAGGGAATTTTTTAAGTAGACGTAAGTTTATTTTTAATATATTTTTATTAATAAATGCATGATACATGTTTAGAAGCATGAGATCCTCAACATCCTTCATTAAAAGAAATGCACTTACGAATAAAGAAGAAACAAGTTCAAATAATAAATTGGTACTAAGTTATAAAACACCAAAATTCACTTTGCTAGGAATTAGAAGAAGTTAAGATTATTTTCTTAATCTATATTTTCGCAACAAGTAATGAAAACTTCTTCTTGAATGATGGATTTAATGATGAATTAGCAATGAGGCAAAAGAAAAATTAACTACGAGCAATTTAGCGATAGAGTTTATAGCTAACTTAAGTTTTATTGTCAAATGAGATACATATTTTTATCACATTCAAAATGCATATAATTAAACTAATAAATAAGTAAAAATGGACCAAAAATACTATGATAACAACAATTTTTCAACAAAGATTAAAAAAGACGATAAAATATAGGATAAAAGAGCAATTTAAGTTGACTTTTAGGAGAAATGGAAAAGATTATATAAGTGGACTTTTACCCCTGTAATTATGCATTGAATTAAGTAGTAGTACTCATCCCATTAATTATAACAATGACAAGTTGCTTTTTAATTGATTCCTTACAAAATGTCAAAACTGTAAAAAAAAGGTAGAGTTATATTCTTTTCTTTATCAGAAAAAAAAAAAAAAAATAATGACAAATCCACCTGAAGATGATGCCACCTCCATTATTAGATTCTTTTCTCCACTCAAAGTCAACCTCCTTTTTTTCCCCTCCACTAATTAATATTTTTGTCCCTTTCTTTTTGTTATTATGACTTACAGGTACTCCTTTTCTCTTCTTTTCAATTGTCATTATGTTTAGAATACAAAGAAATAATTTTAATCTCTAATCATTAGAAAAGAATAAAATAAACATGGAAGGAAGAAAATTGGTAAAGAGGAAAAAATTTAATCAAAATCTGTCTAGTAAAAGGAGAGTTTTGATTTATTGTAGTAAACTTTCATTTTTACTATTCTTTTTTGTTCTTAACGACCAGATCTTGATGGCCGCGGCATATAGTTAATTTTATTTATATATTAAAATGATTTCTTTTCTATTTTTATTTGAACACTGTTGCTAGATAAAAGAAATGCTAAAATTAGTTTTCTTTTTAGATTAGCCTTTGAAAATTTCAGATAGATAAATAATTACAGATATCTTATATTCGAATCCGAAATCTCTTAGCATTTGTATGTAATTGAATAATAGTGAATGTGTTTGATAAACGCACCGTCATCATATCACCTCATTCCTTCCAACAAATGCATAAACTCTTTTAGCACTTTTAAAATTTTAGTAGTACAAGTTTTGACTTTTATCATATTGCTGCTCTTTCTGATAGTGATCTTCTCTCTCTCTCTCTCTCTCTCTCAAACTACCAGTTCTGAATTTTTTAAAAAGAAAAGATTAAATTTATCAATTCAAGAAACTGCAATGGAGAGTCTCCCGAGAGAGTGGTTATCATCCCAACACGTAGGAATTTGTCTCATCAACCATGATCATTTGGTACCCCTTTCTTTCTTTGTTTCATCCCCCTCTCCCTCATTTTATGAGCATTTGTGAACTAGTTCTTTCATTTATTACAAATAAAGGCTAAAAGCTGCTACCTTGCAGCTTTCTTTTCTATAAGTGCTGTTTACTCTGTTTTCTGGTGTTTGATGTTGACCATCTATCTCATCAACCTGCTAATTAATGAATTAGTCTTTTATTCTTCTGTGATTAACCTGAGTGTTGGTTTCTCTGCTTGGATCTGAGGAAAAACTATCCACCTGGTAAAATACTAAAATTAAATTCGATGATTACAAGTTTATTAGAGAATCATCAGAGATGCTTATACTAAAAATGCAAGGGAAGGATTAAACCAACAGTGGAGCTGTTAAATCAAAAGGGTAATAAGTTGAGATTTCTTAGTTGGGGTGTTGGAGATATTGATGTTTGTTAAACGATACAAACAGTTGAGTATATTGATCTGCTGTATCTATCTCTAATTTCTGAAGAAAAGAGAACAAAGAAATCTTTTTGGGGTGCTAGAAATGAGCATGTCAGTAATATCTTCTATTGTTGGTGATTTTAGTATATGAGTTGTAGCACTAGGTAGTTTTAGCCTTCTAAGAAGTTGTTAATAGGAGCAACTTTGGCCCTTCCGCTGATAGAGTGATAACCCTTTGAGTTAGAAACAAAGGACTAAAACTAGAACAAGCCCAAAAACATAAAGAAGAAAAATAAAGGAACATGGGCACTCAGGATTGTGACCTAGTGATCAATGAAATAGATTGAGAAACATGAGTTTTCAGTTTCAAATCTCATCGAGACAAAAATATTAGATGATTTCTTACTTTCGGCCTAGTGTTGTTGGACAAAGTTATAGTTATACGAGTGCACTTATTCTTTAGTGCGGGTGACACGTATCCCGTAGGTGGAATTAGTCGAGACGGACACAATGGTTATAAAAAAAAATAAAGGAACATGAGGGGCCAGCACCTGTACAGTATGTTAGTTGAGCTAGAAAGTTTATCAAGTGAAGTGGATTGTGGTTTAAATCTTGTATGCAGTCTGGAATGAGAAAGATGGGAAATAGAACAGCTCAATTGAAGGAATCAATAAAGGGGAGGAAAAAAATTCTCTGATTGTCATTTGTGTTACTGTTTCATAAACAAAGTTGTTAATTCCAAACAGCAGTAAAAGCAATATATCTCAGCCTATAAAGTACTTAAGTTTTTAAGGAAATGACTTTGCAACAGTAGGATGTTTGTTACATTTTCGCCTCATACAGTTCCCAATTAACAGCATTTTCAACATTTTGATGTACTGATTTTCTCTCCTTAGACAGTTCCGTGTTGGTTAATGTATCAGATGCATTTGTTTTCACTTGATCAGAAATTTCATTTTATAACTATTTCCTTCTCTGTCTTCGTTTACATCCAATAAACGTAATCATAAATTAGATAATTACTTTCACTTGTATTTTGATCAACGAATAAAGTTAAATGAATTGTCTTTACCAAATATAAATACGTAAAAGCTGAACTCTTATCTGGTTTTGATGCAATTGCAGGTGTTTGTGGCTTCCAGATTGAATGTACCCGGAGCATGGCAAATGCCACAGGTAACATTGTTATTAACATCTCTTCTACTTTTAACACCTATTGATTTATTCACCAAGAGAGTGGCTCACTACCAGCTTTTGTAGGAATAGAGTGATATTCTAGCCTTGATTACTAATACAAGGATATGGTGTATTAAATTTTGAAAGCAGGAGATTCTAGACTACCGTTCATCCTTTGGTGAAAATCAATTGCCTGTATTTGTTAAAACTCAGTTGTGGCACCTAGTTTCCAAGTATTTTAGCAATCTAACACACTGATTTGTACATTTTGTCACTCAATATTCATAACTGTGCTGGTACTATTTAGCTATCTTATGGTAATTAATTTGATTCTTGCTGGATTAGGGGGCATTGAAGATGGAAGACCCTAGATCTGCTGCCATTAGGGAATTGCAAGGAGGAAACTGGAATAACATCAGCTGAAATAATTGCAGAGGTCCGTTTAATGTGAAAAGTTGTCATTATCAGATATATATGTCCAAGATTTTTATGTTTTAAAATTAAATTCCCCTCTGGTCCCAAAGTATTTATCCTGCAAGAAACATGAAACCTTGGTGTCAGGCTCAAATGATCAGATCATTTATTTATAATGGTTGTTTCATATTGTCAGGTCCCACAATGGTTGACATATGACTTCCCACCAGCCATCAAGGCCAAAGTAAACCGTCTTTGGGGAGGAGAATGGCATGGACAGGCACAGAAATGGTAGGTATCCTATGGTTTTCTTGATATAGTTGTGCTTTATTCTTTTAAGGCAAAATATATCTCCAAAAATTAATGTCTATCCATGAAAAAGTTTTGTGGAACTTCTAATTCCAAAGAGCTAAAAGCGGCACATTGTGTCCATAAAACACCTTTTCCCTGTGAGGAACCTTGCATGTTTGCATCATCAAACTTAAAAGATGCCTTATTCATATTTTGCCTATGAAACAATGTTTCAAGCTGCTTTCTCCTGATCCTCTTCCATGTATCGGTTAAGCCTTATAAAAGTAGTTCATAGCGACGTTGCTTTTTGATCCTTGATGTGGCTCTTCCTATCATTGTAGACGAATTCAACAAGTGTTGGATTGTTCACCCACCAATAGGGAGCGTGAAATTTGGGTTTAGACCGTCGTGAGACGGGTTAGTTTTACCCTACGATGACAATGCTCGCAATAGTAATTCAACCTAGTACGAGAGGAACGTTGGTTACACAATTGGTCATCGCGGCTTGGTTTGAAAAGCCGATGGCGCGAAGCTACCGTGTCTTGGTTATGGCTGAACGCCTTTAAGTCAGAATCCGGGCTAGAAGCGGCGCATGCGCCCGCCATCCGCTTAGGCCAGCGGTAGGGGCCTTTGGCTGGGGGCACGTGTCGTTGGCTAAGTCATCGGCGGAAGAGTCGCGGTATGTAAGTACAATTTCCATGTTGTGGAGTAGAATCCTTTGCGAGGCCCGACTTAAATACGCGACGGGGTATTGTAAGTGGCAGTGGCGCTGGCGCCCACGATCCTTTGAGGTCGGCCCTTTATTAAGCTCAGATTCGTCCCTCCCTTCCAATCCCATCATTCTACCACTCTTTTTGAGCGGGGTTTAACCCCTTTGCTTTCTTAGCCTTCAAGAAGCTTGACACCAAGTGTGGAAAGGACTTATAGTACGTCCAGCGGATCGTACGGCGCCGCCTCATCATACATACCGCGCCATAGCAGATCGGGCACGATGCAAGTGCTAAGTTCCGGGTCACGCAAAAATGCTATATACTTAGAACATATTGCTCTCGCGGCGTCAAGTGCGACTCTAACGCCCGGCAACATGCAAGCAAATTGTAATGCCTAGCGGCACGTCAAGGATATTCTAATGACTAGTGATGCCAAAATTAGAGGTTTTCGGCCTTTATTCGACACCAAAATTAAGATATCCATATAATCCTACTTCTTTCCCTCTCTTTATTTGCTTATTCATACATTTGTAGATATTTGTCTTTCGTCCTCTTCCTTCACTGGAAAAGATGGCGTTCTTTTGTTTTCCTTAAGCTGTGGGCATTAGGAAACAGATGCTCTGGTATTACTGAAAATGCATATGTGATAAAGCAACAGAATTTCTCAAAAAAAACACCTCAGTTAGATTTCATTTCCAGAGTAAGATAGTGTAAATTAACAGTCTATTAGAGTTCTCTTGTTTTCTTGCCGTTTGCAGAAAAGGAACAATATTAAGTAGTTCTTCCATCTGTATAAACTATCTCATTGTTCCTCTTGGTCTCTGCTGAATGTTTCAGCTTCATACAACATGTTGAATTCCCATGCGATGTAAGAAGTCAGTGGATTTCTTCTGGAATTGGATTTAATGTCCTAAGGAGTTGAAATAAATGGAAATACTTTATCATTTGATGTGAAAGAAAAACTGTGTATCTGAACACAGTAGTGATAGTTCACTCCGTATATCCTCTCTGGTATAAAATGATGCCAACATATCTCATGTTGGGAGGAGTGGTCTTTTTGAAATTCACCTACATCCGATGCATCATTCTGTAGTAATCATGCACCAAAAAGATATTATGAAAATTTATCTTTTAGATTGAGTTACATCTTAGTCTATCCTCTACGAATTATGTCAACCTAAGTAATGAAGAATCATGGAAGTTAGAGCAGTATATAGATCTTGTACTCGGAGACTTAAGCTGATGTGGGCGGTGACTTGGTGCAATGCTTCCCAGCTCGGTATTCCCCGAGACTAACTGTATTGCGTCTGCGAAGCGGGTTCTTGTATTTGATAAGAGTGTGATACTCCCATGGGTATAGTTTTCTGCTGTTTTTAGTTAAAAGAAACGGCACAAAGTATCCATATACCCGTGTCATATTCATTCGACACAAATAAGTCAAGGCAAATGAGATCTATGCAGCATAGGAGCTAATAGCGTAATTACTTGTAAGTATTGGTTAAGGTAAATCAGAAGCCTGCAATTGGATCTAGATTTCCCCACTCCTGCTTTTTGTAAAATGAAGATTCTGCATCAATTTCTTTCACACCATAGCAAGTACTTGTACTAAAAGATCAGCGTTGGATGTTGCTTTTACTTGGTTATGTTTTGGATTCATCCATCAGTTGATGAAAGAAGTATAAAGCATTTGCATAATTGTGCCGATAACCTTTGTCTAGTTTTCAGCCAAAATGACACATTTCTGCTCTCGTGAATGCATCGTAGCTTTTCTGAAACATTAGTTAACTATAACATATAAAAGGATTTTTGTAGTGGCAGGTTTCTTATGCAATTTACCAACGCTGAAAATTGAAATCAATTTAGCAACTGGTGAAGCAGAGCAGAATTCTCAGGTGGAAGTGGGCAAGACCAGAAGAAGTAATTGAGCAGGTATTTTCCGAAGTGGCAAACTTCATACATATTTATGAATGTCAAAACACTAACTTGGAACTGTGGTCCTAAATAATGACAGGCTGTAGACTACAGAGGCCAACATGAGGAAGTTGTTAGGACTTTCCAGTCTTACCTCAATGATGGTAGCAAAGCTGCTAAATGCCAATCAACGAAATGGTGAATCCTGTGCATGTTGTTTGCATATAGTCCTCATTCCTTACACAGGTTACTTGTTATTAGGATTCCAGAACTTCTTTAGGCTCCTTGTACATGAACTTGTCTGCTAAGATCTGCAAATATAGGTGGGTGATCTGATTGTAATAAGATGCTTCCTTCCAAATATTAATTGATTGTCTGAAAAAGTAGATGATGTCATTGAGTAGCCTCACCATACTTCTGATGAGACCAACGTCTAGCAGTCGAGCTAAGTTCCTTTGTGCAAGGTGGTCAAGTTGACAAGACGTTAATTTTGTTTTGTTGATGACCAGTCCGTTTGAACTCGAGTTGTGTCGTTTGATGACTGGGCTTTAGTGACTACATAACCTACAAATCTTCTGTTATTTTTTTCAAATATTAGTTGCTTGGTGTTGGCTTTGAAATGTAGACCACAGAATACAACTTCCACGCCAATCATGGAAATAACGGCTTGAGTGTTCGTCCATACCAATGTACTCCGCGGTTTGCAAAGGACATTGAACAAGTTAGAAAAAGTGAAGATTTGTTAGTGAGCAAATTGAAGGAGTCGCAGCAAAAGAGCTGCAACAGGCACCCGGCATTAATCAAACACAATAACAGCAAGATGTTGAATCCATTATGAAAGAATGCCAATTCTTTCCCTAGTGCAAAATCTAGGGATACAAAATACTTGCATCTTCTTACACAAGATAATTGGATCTCGTATGCCCAAGGCACACAAACTATCAATCCGAATCGCAAAGTAGACAATAGTGGTCCAAGAACAAATTAAGTTTCCAAACAAAATTGATCATTCTCAAACAAATAATGTGTCCTATCGTTCTCCACTACTAAGATGTTTAATCTTCATCCTCAATGATCTTGGTTCCAAGCCCCTTCAATCCCTCTGGTGGGATCTCTGTTACAGTAACCAAAGAGTAGAGCTCCTCCTTTGCATCTTCGTCATCATTCCTCTTGCGAGCAATACGAACTCTGACCCTCCTTAGGACGCCAGTTCCTCTGCTCCAGATATGCTTGTTCAACTTCACGTCAACTCTGACGTCCTTTGTGCCCATTGCTTTGATTGCAAACTTCCGGATCTCTTGATGGCTGTAGGGCCTTCTTCTTGAATGTGCTGTTAACAAAGCATGACATTCTAATAGACCACTATAGCATGGAACAGCATATACACTAAAACTGGATGTCTCTGTTAACAGTTTCACACCAAGCCAAAAGGAAATATCAACACACCTAAACTCCTCCACCCACACCCCAACCCCACACTCCATATAGGAAAAAACTAATAATCCTGTTCCAGGATGCCAAAATGTCTAACTCAATAGGTCAGAACTTCACAGTACAGAACATTGGGGTTTATCAACAAAAATACATGAACACATCCTTATTAATGAAAACTCCAAAGTACACAGGAATAATGGTAGTTTGATCTATTAACAGCTTACCAAATCAATTACAACACACAACACATGAAAAAAAAAGAAAATATTATAACCACAACAGCAATATGAAATGAATGTATCAAAGCTATATCTGGACAGTCTCTCTTCCAAATTCCAGTCAGCCAAAATATTCACATGATAAAAAGCTTGACGTGAGTGGTTTTGGTGGTAGAATAGTTATAGTATGTCAACATTCTTTTCCTAAGAGAACCTTGAACGACATGGGTATTTATTTACTTCCTATTTCATTTTTCTTTTTAAACAAGTTTACAATTTGGCTCATGTTCCACATTTTAGCAAAGTCTCACTGATATACACGCGCTAACCTGCTTATCTATATAGTTGTGAAAACAGTTAGTCGTACTCTAGAACTCAAAATGCCTCCGTACTATCAGGCGGCCCACATAATAAGCATAAGAAGAGAAGCAATCAGCAGAGCAGATAACTGAAGTTGGAAGTGAAAGAACATAGCTAGATATTCTAGATAATCATAAAATTGACAAATCAGTTTTATTGAATTAATACTCCGACTTGACTGCTTTTTTCCTAATAAATAAAAAGATATGTTTTTGGCACAATAATAACAGTGATTCAGATTATGAAACTGAATATTAAAATTTGTAACTAAATAAACCCAAAACAAAAACAGTTTGGGAAGATAGACATACCAGCCATGCAAGCGCTTGTGGAGGTTGATGGTGTACTCCCTGGTAACCACCTCCTCTTTTCTTCGCTTTAGTTTTGTCCGACATTTTCTACTCCAACCCTTTTAGTCTAAACTTACACTTCCCTGCAAACAATCAACAAAATTCTCTCACAATTGGCAAACCCTAAAGTATGAACCGGAGGCAGGCAACTTACTAGGGTTTCAAAGGATGCGGCGGCAAGAGACCGGGCCAAAGCCATGGGTGCTTATTTTGTAATGGAAGCTGTACCTATAGATGGGCCTGCCTATTTGGGCTTCCTCCTTTCTCGGCCCACAAATAGCATATTCCCAGAATGGTCCAGTAATATCTTCATTTTGCAACTATCCGTTAATATTATATATATATATATATAATGTTCTTTCAAAAGTGGAAGAGACGATACTATTTCATTTGAACTCCTAATTGCCAGCTGTTTTGGCTGAAGTATAACAAATTTTGACTTTGTAATTTACGACAATACTCCATCCACCCTGTTTGTATTGTATAAATTGTAACATGCTATAATTGTCATGACAAAAAAGTAAAATAATCGGCGAGTTTGAATATAAAATTTATTTATTTATGATTTAAATTTAATTTTTATTAATTACGTAAATAAATATTTAGAAAGTAGTTAAATAACAAATTAGATTTTATTTCAATTTTAATCAAGTTAAATACAATAATTTTAGTTTAAAAAAAAAGAAAATAGTAAAAAAAATCATAAATTAAATAATATTTAAAAGTGTATTTATTACTTAAAAATATAATAATTTAGAAAAAAAATTATAAATTTCAAATTGATAAATGATTATGTTTAAGAGTTTGATCCAATCCAGTAGTTTTTTCTTCATTTTTTTCTGGTACTTGTTCCAATGAACAAAAATATCATAAAAATAACATTTGATCGAAAGGTAATAAAAATCATCCATTTTTATATGAGCATAAAATAACTGAATTATAGATATATTTGATCATTAATTATTACAAAATTTGTATTACCACGATTGATTAACATTTAATATAAATATTATGTCTGAAGACGCGTTATGTCTGATGTTTGTATAGTAGAATAGAGCGTATAATATAAATTATTAATTAAAATATGTCGATTATACGAATCTTGTTATTGAGTTATTACTGATTTATTTTGACATTGATAAATTGATATCAAATCATTAACGCATTTATTTATTTGTAATTTAGTCGTCCAAATTAAGAAGGCTAATTAAAATTAGTGAAAATAGTAATAATGCTTGCATTAGGGCTGTTAACGTAGGATGCTTTTTTGCTTGGTTAATTTTAAAATTTTAAATATTAGAAAAATAATTAAATAAATATTTTGTCAAGTGTGGACTCTATTTTTAAAAAGTAAAAAGTTAAATGATATTTTGCTATGATGTTTCGACTTTAAATATTTACTAATAATTTAATTTTTAAACTTTTGTATTTTTTCCTTTATGAGATGATTTTAGCTCAATTTTCTCTCTATCTTAATCTATGTGAATAAGAAATAGTAGATTTGACTAAAATAAATAACAAGAACTAACTCGATTAATTGAAACAACATAACGAATGTTGCATTTCTAATTTTTCGATTATACAATATTTAAAGGAGGGGAGGAATTCCAACATATTAATGCATAATAAAATTACACTCTTTAGTTTATTTTCTCTCATAACCTTAAGTTAAAAATTGTGATAACTAATTAATTAGTCTAATAAATAATGGATTGCTATAAGTTAACAAAATTATAATTGATTTTAAAGTCTTAAATGATAACACTTTAAATATATAAACCAAATTCATGGAAGACGATTTATAAAACCCATTCGTGTTTAAATCCATTCTTGAAGCGATTTATGAAACGATTTAATCGCATTCAGGAATTCGATTTATCCATTCGCATTAAATGAAACCCGATTTATATCGCATTAATGGCACCGTTATAAATCGCGTTAAGTAGCCGTTTATCGTCGTTCAATCGTCCTCGTCGCATTCATGAAACCAGTTTGATTAAGCGAGCACGTGTATAAATCGCATTACGAACACGATTGAACACGATTTATATATGTATACTTAAGTCATTTGGCCAAATCGATTTATAAAATGAAGGTGATTTATAACCAAACATGAGTTTATAAATCGCATTTATCAAATATGATTTATAGATAGTGCTATTCAATAAACACAATTTATTAATCACATTCAACAAAACCACAGAATTTATTCAAAGAAAGAATAATTTAAAAGGTAAAATTTTAGTCAAATTTAAAATACTAAATAATAAGAATTCTTTTATTGTGTATATATAAATGCCACAAGTTACTTATATTACCCTTTATAACTGGCACTATATATACCTTTTATTTGTTTATTTAATTACCTTTTGTCCACCGGACCAAAAGGAATATTTATAAATAACTAAAAAAATAAAAAAAAACACTATAAATTAAAATTTTCAAAAATTAAAAATATTTTTAATTTTTTATACTTTTAATGTAGTATATAGCTAAATAATTAATGTCCAAATCAACTGGACGTAATGTGAGTTGCTGTCAAAAGAAGCACCAAAATAATCTAAATATTGGATTTCTCCATATCCAGAAAAATAAAAATGCAAAGTATATATATTTACATGGCTGTCTTTAAGTTTCCTTTTTTCTCTCTCTCACATTCAAGGGCTGAAAATAACCATTTGAAATATTAGTACAGTTTAAGGGGTAAAACCTTTGAATTTTATTTTTTGTACCTCTGCCGTTTGAAAAATATTTTTTGAAGTGAATCTTAAACTCAAAAAGTGTCAGCCCACATAAAGGATTATAAAAAAAATATAATAATCAAATAGCAAGATATAAGAAATTAAAATAAATAAAGTAACGACTAAATAATAGTATGAATAGTGAGAAAAGTAAAAAGAGAAGGTTAATCTCTTAACTAAAAGGGCGACAACATCTATTTATGATAGTAATAGTTTAAGATATAAATAAATAAAAAGTGAGAGCAGTATATATTTCCAAATTGACAAGTTGGTATACCAATTAAATTAATACCGTCGAAAGCAAAAATGCAAAGTATTTTCAATTTGTTAATTGTTCTTAAATATTCCCATGCTTATAAACGATAAAAATATTATTTATATAATATATTCATCAAGAGCAAAAAAAGTAGCAGCTTCATTTCCAAGCCAAGTGACTTCAATTGAATTTGTCAATCAATTGTGTATATATATATATGTCTCTTCAACTTTCATTACTCTTACTTTCTTAACTCTTAGAAAATCGAACAGGAAAGGTCGAAACAATTCAAATTATTATTAATTTACATTATTTTAAACACTTTGTGTTGTTGGTCTAATGCTAGCAAGAAGAAGAAATATTTAAAAAACTAAATGGAATAATCTTTCATTAACCTTCACATTAATAAAATTAAGCAAAAAAAAAAAAAGAAGAAAAAAACGTATTCTCTCAATTGGATTGCGTTAAGAGGAAAACCATATATACGTGGAGCTTCATTGTATACAGTTTGTGTATATATAAATCATCACTAGAGTTGGACAATTTGATTTTAAAATTCATTATAAATATTATTCTAGTCAGATGATTCTTTCCCCAAAATATATATATACAAAAAATTTGTAAAATTATTTTCTTCTATATAAATTATAAACCAGATTTCTTTTTTAAAGTCAGCCTATTTAGCTTCAAATTCTAAATCAAATGAAATAACACGTTGTTTGTGGTTGACTTAACAAATAACCACAAGTTGTTAGATTAATATAACTAATTAATTGATGTTCAACTATATGATATTTCATCTACGTTATCAGAAATGTTTTCAAAGTTCAAATGAAACAAGTTAATCCACTGATATGATTATATGCAAATTTTCAGGATATTTTTAAAATTATTAAATAACAATCTATAAGCTTGGAATGACGTGTTTCCACAAAAGTTTGTAATTTGAACGTCTTTATCATTAATTTTTTTAAAAAAACTATGAAAAGCATATTATATAATTAGGCTATAAAATTAGAATAGTGAAATTCAACGTGATGAAAATTATAGAAGTAAACAAGCAATTTGTCAACTAAAAGTGTTGTCCTTGGCCGTACCAAAAACCGATGCGTCCTTTTTTATAAATGAAATGCGCATCTATGATGATGCTTATTCATTCATTTTGGCTAATATCAAAGAAGTCAAATTTGATTTTAATAAAGAAATATTTTTAAATCATGCTTGATTGGCCGTCTCTTTTACTTTACAAGAGATTTTGGTAGATAGAAAATATTTTATATTTTAGTGAATTAGTTAGGCCAAAAGTGATGCAATCTTCTAGTTTACCCATTGGTTGACAATTAACGTCAAAATGTGAGACCCCAATCTACACTAGTACAATTTGGGAGCTACAAAAAATGAAGATAGTGGGATGGAGTAAATTTTGTACGGAAAAAAATGGGATCCTCAAGAATCAGTAAAATGTTAGAATTCGCATGGCTCATTTTCCTTATACTAACTAAAGCTCTCTGCTTTCACTGAAGAAGAAATAATTCTCACTGCAAAGCTATTAACCTCAGTTTGAAAGGTCATCCATCTCTTCATTTCCAATTCTCTCTATTCTTTTCTCTGCACGCACGGAATTCAATTTTCATATTGTGGGTTCAATTGCGGTTTCAGATTCTAATATTTGTTGAAAATTTTAGCGACTAAAGAATATTGAAAACTTTACTTGAACCTGTTGATCCGAATCACCTTACTGATTCGTTGGATAGATAACAAGAATTCATCTGTTGGTGCGTGAATGAACCTTGGTTACAAGGCTGCATTAGCTTTTTCTACTATTTGATGTTTGGCCATTTCATCCCCAAAACACTTTATTTATTTAGCTGTTTCACCAACATTGTGATATGGACAAAGCTGACATATTCTAATTTTGGCTCTTTTTTATATAAATTTTGCTTACTATTTTAATGTGTACTGATATAAAAATAACAGCTCGCTGGAGTTGCTTTTACCTGGTCATTTCTTTAGACGTGGTACCTTTCATGAAGGTATAACTATAAAAAGATCTCCCAGAAAGTGTGGAGAGGAGGAGCCATATTATCTCTAAGAAGCTGTTTTCCCTTGCCTTTACAGAGGTATAATTTCATTGTCATGATCTTTTCTTTTCTTTTTCAAACCTAAGAGAGAATTGCAGTTGGGAATCATATCAGTGTTGCTTTCATGGATGATTTTTCTTCAGCTAATTCTGTTGTAGTCTGTTTGAGTACTTGTTCTTTTATTCAGGCCATTTGAATGAAATGTAAACCTTCTATGGTTTAATCTAAGGAATATGATGTTGTTTAATGTTGTGTTCTTAAATATGTGAGTTCACATGATCTTAAAGCTGGCTGGAGTGTTCAAAGTTGGATCTTCATATTTGGTTTTCTGCAGTAGAGTAGTATTTTATTACCTAACTTTTTGGCACATTGTAGGTCTCGGATGTGATTTAAACAGCTGCATCTTAGATAGAAGTCTAAATATTAAAAAGATGGTAACTTACTTTTTTTTCTTTTCATTTTTCCTGAGATATTTGAAAATTGTAATTGGAAGCTTGTTTTTCCAATCTAATCACTCTCATCAAGTTTATTCACAAGTAATGCCGCTCCTCTTATTGTTGTTACCTGCACTATAGTTGTGTCAGTTTCAGCTACTAATTTGTGATTACCCCTTTTAGTTTCTTTGCATTTTGTATCTCTGCAAAACTATGAATAGAATCAATTTTCATCATTAAGTTCCTGTCCTTGTTCATCCATTCCCTGACTGCATATAACTCCATATGTCTAAGAATTTCCTAACTGAAGCAGAAGCTGTTTTACTATCCCTCCACTTGAGTCTATATTACATAGAGTGGTCCCATCAGGTTTGTATTTGATTCTGTATCATAAATGATTGCCAAATCCCCATCATATCCTTGATGTTATCTTTTCTTTTTATAATGCAAGAAAGTGGCCTAAGGAAAGTGAGGAGTCTGTGCACACTAATCGAATCTTTGGGAAAGGATGGTGATGCAAATTTAGCCTTTTCCTTCCTTTCTAAAGCAAAAAGAATGTCATCATTCGTCGTGACTTGAAAAAGAAAGAAGAGAAGGAACTTGGAGTTGGAGTATTCCCCTATTTTCTTAAACACCTTCCTCAAAATCAGTAAAAGTTAGATTTCAAACCACACTGGAAGATAGATTTTGATACTTATTCAAATGCTCTAGTGATGGGAAGAAAAGATTTTTATTCCTTATTATGTATATGTATAACATTGTACACAAATGTGGGATTTTCATTATTCTCCTTTCTAAGATTTTACCTGTATGTTTATTTTAATAGTTCTAATAGTGTCTTTTAATATTTCAGACCATGCCTTTCAAGGAATTCTTTACTGAATATGGTGAAGCACATCAATATGAAATTCAAGAGAGGTTGTTGTTGGCAAGGGCTACGGTGTTGTTGCAGCAGCAGTTGATACTCATACAGGAAAGAAGGTAGCGATAAAGAAGATCAACAATGTTTTTGAGCATGTCTCTGAAGCCACCCGCATCCTCAGAGAAATAAAGCTCCTCAGGTTTAGCCGACACCCAGATATTGTAGAAATAAAGCACATTATGTACCTCAATATCAAGAGAATTTAGGGATATATATGTTGTTTTCGAGTTGATGGAGTGTGACCTTCAACATGTAATTAAGGCCAATGGCTTAGTCTCACACGTGAACATTATCAATTCTTTTTGTATCAGCTACTTGAGGTTTGAAGTATATACACAGGTGGCTGTTCCTCATTTTTTCTTTCACTAGTATTTTAGTTAGATTTCTCTTTTACATATTTGATGACTTATTCCCTCGTTTATTGATTCAACAGCAAACGTGTTCCATCGAGATTTGAAGCCAAAGAACATTCTAGCAAATGCAGATTGCAAGCTGAAAATTTGTGATTTTGGGCTGCTCGGGCAGCATTGTGATACCCCGTCTGCTATTTTCTGGACTGTATGAAGCATCTCTCTAATTAAAGCTAAATATATCTTAAGCATAATATCAATAAAGGTCTCATTGCTGTAATTAAAATGTCAAGTTATTACACCTGTGATGACAAGACCCTGATTCTTTTACGCTTTCAAACTATGTTGCTTGGACTCTTCAAATGTTGATGGATGCGTGTCGGATCCTACAAAGTATAGTGCATTTTTGGGAGGATCCAGCACATGTGCAACAATATTTTGGAGAATCGAGCAACATAGCTTTCAATAACCTCATAGTTCTCTTTGTTTCATAGTGGATCCCGTCTTTTTCTAGAAATATGTCTAAACACTATTTTTGATTTTATTCTAAGTAAAATTCTTAACTTCTTTGTTCTGTATAGGACTATGTGGCAACTCGTTGGTACCGTGCTCCAGAACTTTGTGGTTCTTTTTACTCCAAAGTAAGTATGACATTTATAGGTAACTTAAATGCTTATATACTTTTGTTTCTTATCCGGTATCACTTCTCAATTTTATTTTATTTCATGTTAATAGTAGATACCAGTCTTCATGTGGTGAAACTCTGTACTTAGCATGTGAATTTTTTACCAATATTCTTTGATTTCTGAACCAGTGGCACTTTAGCTTCTTTATGTATTCTTATTCATTCTTATCTTGTTATTAGGAGGAAAATTAGCTACGAAGGAGAACCCCTTTAGGGTGTAGTTGACATTTTCACAAATTTTACAAACAGAAGCTCTTATTTTCATTGTGCTCTTTGCTTATCAGCAATTGCAATCTTCATTTTGAGTGGTGTAATCATATTATAAATTGATTCTCAGTGCGTAATGATTGGTAACTTGTGCAATTGATGCATTGAGTCTATCATATTTTTCCTGAAAGCTTTGTCAACTATATAGGGCCCAAGCGTTTCTTGTTTGATGTTTCCTTTTACCTTTACCATAAAATGTTATGTCTGATTTAAGTGTTATTTATGCAAGCATGTTTGAAGGTATGTTTGTACGTACTGTTACTTTCTTTAGAGTTATCCTTGTCATGACAATCATCCTTTTGAATAAACATGTCCCTCAAAACCTGAAAATCATTTTAATATCAATACTGCTAGTTGCTAAATACCAATTTAAGCAAATGTCAACAAAAAATTATTGCCTTAAACAAGAAATGCTAGTAATCAAGTTGTTAACCATTGCCTGTTAATTCTTTAGATTTCTGACTATTGTTAGGAAACCAGATGACTCTTGAGTTTTCAAAGATGCTTTTCCCTTGTAAAGATAAGGCTATTTGTCAAAAAGTGTTGGCTGATGCTGTCTGAGCAATTTCATCATCAGTACCAGTATCACCCTCTTTACTTTGACCTATATCATTACTTGTTTGGCCATGATATCATATATAACTCCCTGACCGGGAGCCTTCTACCTCCACTCTGCATTCTCCCTCAGGCTTACGTCCATTACGGAAAATTCCCCACTGCTGATTTTTGTTAAGGCGTACCCTTTTCCCTCTGTTCTATGTTCTCACTCTCTTTCTTTTAGTATATCTCTCTCTTTCTCTGTACACACACACACACACATACATATATCAGTCTACTAGCTGGTTCTCAAATTGTCCCTACACCAATTCATTTGTTGCCACACAATTGTCATTTCTACCTTGCATAAGCTACTCTTTTTTTGAAAGCGATGATTATATTTTATTAAAGCTAGTAACTTGAAGACACTGCAATAGTACAAAAAAGAGTATTACATCTCAAACAAAATAGCGTTCAACTTATTGTTTCTAGAAATCAATAAGCTGTAGAGAATCTCTCCAACTATCTGTTCCTTACACCAAAATTACTGGAACTCTACAGCCTATATTTTACAAAGAAATATGCACCTTGCATAAGCTATTTCTGTCAGTGTTATCGTAATTACCAGCAATGATTGGTTAAGAGGATGTGCGCTTCTGGAATGAGATCTTTGTTTGTTAGGACTTCTCAATCATAATGCTGTTAGACTGTCTAGATACTTCTTGCTGGTACAGCGTGCACTCTTTAATGGTTCAGGCGTGGTGTTCCTTTACTATTAAAAAACGAAGCTCTTTTCCGTTTTAATATTGTCTACTAAGTCAAGGAGCTCTAAAATAATGCATAATGTATACCTAATAGTAAAGTTGAACTCATAAGCAAAGTCGTACCTTTACATTGATGCAAATATTCTTCTCTATGTGTTGATTTTGCGTTTACGTTAATTTCTTTGGCACTTACTTTTGGAAACATTTTATTTATTTGAACTAAAGAAAGTGTGTCATGGTTTTGATTGTTATACCGGTGGACCACATTTGGACAAGCTTGTAATGGTAGGCTAAAGTTCATTGGCTATTGCTTTGCAGACACTTCAAGGGCTCTCTTAGTGTAAAGTCCATCAAGAGCTTGTGGATTTATCCTTGTTAAGAAGTTATGATTATATTATCTGATCCAATAAGTGTTGCATGGAGAGCTGCGGGGAGGTGGGGCCAAAGGTCAAGCTTATAGATTATTATTCCTTATAAATCTCTCTATCTTAGGTATTATTTTGGTTCCTTTCGAATGTTTGAGTCATACCGTCTGATTTTGGCGAATGGAAAGTGTTGCATGGAGAGCTGCGGGGAGGTGGGGCCAAGGTCAAACATAGTTATTATTACTTAGTTATCTCTCTCTATCTTAGGTATTATTTTGGTTCCTTTAGATGTTTGAGTCATACCGTCTGATTTTGGCGAATGTTTATTTCCATTGTTTGAGATGTTACTATATATCCTGCAAGTGAGGAGTTATCCCCTGAGGATGAGCCTAGGCTTATCTCACATTTACCCAATGTCCTTTGGATTAACCAAAGTCATTCATCAAATTTTTCCAACTATCTATATAATAAGAACAAATCACTTTCTAAATATTAATGCTCAACGTATTCTCACTAATAGATAACCTCATACCTTAAGTTACAGTGCTGCAGCCTCAATTGCTTGGCTGGAAAAGCTCGTGATAGCTCAGTATGAACTCACTTATATTTACTTTATTATGCCAGCGACCTTTCAGAATTTTTGTATCAATTCTAAAACAAACTGAATTGTGCAGTACACCCCAGCAGTTGATATGTGGAGTCTGGGATGTATATTTGCAGAAATGCTTACAAAGAAGCCATTATTTCGAAGAATGTCATCCACCAATTGGATCTGATTACCCGATTTGCTTGAGACTTCCATCCACGGAAATTATTTCGAGGTTTGTCCTTCCTTCTCAGTCAAAGTCAATAATCTAGTGATGTATAACGAATACAAAATAAATCTGATCCATTTTTCATATGTGCAGATTAAAATGACAAAGCAAGGAGATATTTGAGCAGCATGAAGAAGAAAACTAGCTATTCCTCTCTCTCAAAAATTTCCAGATATAGATCCATTAGCTGTAAGATTACTTGAGCTTTTGATTGCATTTGACCCCAGAGATCGCCCTTCTGCTGAAGAGAGTGGGACTTAGAAAACATAATAGATTGCTGTACACTCATTGAAACTTATGATGCAAGTTCTACTCCACCCATATTGTCCTAATACTGGCTAGTTGTTAATCCTCTCAAGGCACTAGCGCATCCATACTTCTGTGGTTTAGCAAACAAGGAGCATGAACCATCTTCTCGACCTATATCAAAATTTGAATTAGAACTTTGAAAGAAGAAAACTAGCAAAAGAGGATATCAGAGAGCTCATCTACAGGGAGGTATGAGTTGGCAACCGATCTTATCTTTCCTGGACCTTCTTTTGTGTCGCCTCGCTGTACTACAACATTGATTTTGCCCTGGACAGATTTTGGAGTACCGCACCCTCAGATGCTGCAGGAGTATCTTCATGGCACTGAGCATACTGGCTTTTATTGCAAGGTACTGCCAACAGTTCTCCTTATTCATCCATAGTTGTTGTTGGATATTTCAAGAACTAATTCATTCTATCGATTTAACTCAATTATATGATCTTGTGAAATTTGTCCATATCACTTTTTATTTACCTTCCTAGCCAAGTTTAACTCCAATTGTATGATCATTGTACTCAGTTTCAGTCATGTGATATCCGCCATTCGGTCTTGTATAAGTAGAAATTATTGTAATGGGTCAAAGTAGGCTTTAGGGAATGTTCCTAATTCTATCCCTCAAATTGGCCTTATAATAGATAGCGTCTTCCATCAGTAGTTGCAGATTCCAGTTTCCATTGCTTAGCCATGATCATTATTAAGTGGGATCTGCATTGGTTGTATGCCAGGCTTTTCATTCTGATAATAATGTCATTGAACTAGTCAAGCCCTTTGTTACTTGCTGTCTGGAACAGTAAGTTTCACAATGGAAAGACTTCAGTAACTATCCTATAATTTTACTAGTAATCATTTTGACTCAATCATTTACATTCCCTGATTTGGGAGGAGGGAGATAGTATCTCGTTTATTTTCTTTTCCTTTACGCTCCCCAAACAAAACACCAAAGAGCTTCACCACTGAACCTGTTGAGGTTGACCACAAAGATTACTAATTTAGATGAATTCAGCATGGCTGATCTTAGTCAGGATCAGTCGATTTCGTTTTCAATTTAGGAATGAAATATTTTGCTCTTTACTTTTGATTGTGGAAGTTGTGTTCTATTCAGTCCGACATAGCTAAGCAACTTATTCTGTCACAAAGGATGAATATCATGATCCAATCTTTTCAACTCTTAACACAAACAGTGGTTAGCTAATTATTCCTTGAGTCTTCTGTTATACTTACCTTTACTTAGTCTAATGGATAATGCTACTCAGTCAAGGTAGCTTAAGTGACACAATATATTTGTATTCAGAATCAGAATGATAGGTAGCTTTGCTTTAGTTTATCCTTTTCCTGAAGAAGAGGTTCTCTAATAATTCTCTTGATCATTCTGCAAGTCTTCCAGTTTCTATTGCATGCATTTAGCTGGTGCAAATGCTATACTAACATGAATTTTGATCTGCATTTTAGTGGGGCTGATTGCTTCCAGGGAGCAATTTGATCTACTTGAGGGGCACTATGGCGGAGGTGGAAGAAATGCTCTCCATCTAAGGCGACATACCTCTTTGCCTAGGTTAGTTGACCCTGATACTTATTGTTGCTTACAGTTAAGAGTAGTGTCTGATAAAGTTTGCTTACTCTCAAATACCCTCATTATTTTTTCTACAGAGCTGATCTGTGTTTCAATAGATGAGGAAACTGATCAACATGAGTGATCTCGAAAGGCATGTTGAAACTGGCTATTTGCTAATAAATGCCTTCCCAGCCCCACAAGATCACACGAAGTCAACAAAGCTGATTCTAATAATGAAAATGTAGGTCATATCCATAGAGAGCTTAGTCCAACAAGCAACACTGCCCGCTGTAATAAGAGTGCTAGTATTGAAACTTTTCCAAGTGTGTTGGTGCAGTGTGGGAGGACTATGAGGTAAGTTCTTCTCATATGTAGCATTTAAATCTTCTGAAGCAAAGACTCCCGAAAGGCAGAAAGCACTTCTCTAGATATGGGATAAAGAAACTCAGTTTATCACACGTTCTTATTTCATCGTGAATATAGATGAATCATAATTCTCAAACGCTCTTAATTAAGTCTCAACTCTGCCCTTGTGAGACTTACATACTACTGCTTCACAGGGCAGGATAAATGCCGAACAATTAAAAAAAAAATTAATTTACAAATGCATGCTTTGCATTGATGTATGTCATTAAGTTGTAACTCAATAAATTGCGATTAGATGACTGACAAGGATCATGGAAATGGTGCTCCATAAAATTTGTATTTTTACCGTATTACCTGCATTTCTCCTCAGGATACAACTTACAAGCGATATGATAAAGGATTAGTAGATCGTCCAAGGAGCCAGCAACATTGTATGCTTGACTTCTTCTTCTGGGAGGATGAACTAGTGGTGGATGGACACTTGATAGAATGTAACTGTAGGTGTTCTATTATTGGATGTATTAAAATCAATTGACAGTTGGGCCACCAAGAGGTCAAGACCAGCCCCATTTCGTATGTATGACGTTCTAGGTTAGTTTTACATGCTTTTTGACAGCTCCATCGAATGTACAGAGTTTTTAACTACCTCAGCAACTATTGGTGCTCTTTCCCTTATATCAACAGAGTTATTATTGTGTATATTCTGACCAAAAAAATTATACATTTTAGCATATAGCAAATGTGATTACAATACGCATTTAATGAATACATTCTTTAATATATTTTTATTTGGTAAATTATATTTGATGGATGAATGCAATTTATAAATCAAATAAATGTGATTTGTAACTCGCATTTAATTAGTGTGATTTGTAACTTTATAAAAGTCGACCAATTACTGCAAAACTTTAGACACGAATTTTTAAACAAGTATTCCCTCCTTTCCAAATAATTGATATTTTAACATGAAACTTATTTTGCCAAACAGGGGAGTAATTAACTTGCAAAATTGACTAAAATCGTGTATCCATGCACTTAGCCCGAATTGCAATTGCACCCACGTAATCATAAAAGCCCAGCCCAACAATGTTTTCTCTATAAAAAGAAAGAAAGTAGCGGTAGGGT
Organism: Datura stramonium; assembly: GCA_018107945.1. NCBI lineage: Eukaryota > Viridiplantae > Streptophyta > Magnoliopsida > Solanales > Solanaceae > Datura > Datura stramonium. The sequence goes on along the minus strand of JACEIK010000182.1, from coordinate 551,655 downwards.
TTGCAGTGGCAGATGCAAGGAAGCACCAAATATTTACAGCGAAATACTTCTCAATCTCCTTTCTTCTTTTGTTTATGTTGGGCTTTGGATTGGAAAATGAGGAGAGCTTCTGAATAATAGCTCTGAAATACTTGCAGGTTTTCTGCAGGAATTTCTGCAAATCTTAAGCCTAAAATAACAAAAAGGATGGCATCATAGTACGGATTTGTGCAGTTGTAATGTGTTTTGGCTTTTCAGAAGCTACTCACCCACTTACGACTCTTTCCTTCACAAATTCGCCTCCAAACTATGCATTACATTTATTTTCGTTTGTTCGAGCAAAATGAAATGACAAATTTCAAAACTTTCTAAAATTATATTTGCTTTGCTTATGATAATTTTAACATGGGGTCATATTTTGCTATTGATTGCAAATAATTTTGGAAAGACGCTTGGTTTTTGTTTCCAATTGAAGCCGAACGATAGCTACAACAGTGCTTTTTTCCTTCCAAACAATTATAATTCTTTCACGGTACAGAAAGAATTTCTCGTCTTAGTCGAACTACAAATTCTCTTTTATATACCTTTTTGTAATACGATGATAGGGAAAGGGTAGAACTAAATAATATAAAAAAGATAGCTTATAAGTGAAGATAAAATGAGAAAAAGAATAAGATAATGGCACAATCAAATGTTACACAATTTTTACTTAAGCGTAACAACAATACACATAAACCTCCTCTTTAACTAGTTTAGTTGTTAATTGGACCTGGATCTCTCACTTTCCAGCATTTGCTGACTCAATAGTTCATTTTCTAAATCAGTCTCATATTCGCCATTTTGTTTCATGATCTCCTATTAATTCTTTCTTTTGATAGTGTCTTTCTTTAGTTTGCTAGTTTTTATATATTCTATTTTTAGTGCGTAATATAAGATTAAAATAGTGTATGTATGAAAAATATTGGAACTTAAAACAAGGATCTTCACAAAATTATTTGTGAAAATATGCATTTACTAGAAAGCAAAGCATTTTAAATTCTTATAAGCATTACAATTTTAGGAAGGATGGGTAAGAAGCAAGAATTCCTACTATGATATATCTTAGATTCTCTGCAAGTATTTCAGAAGCTCTCCCCTGTTTTAATTTGCCAAAAAATAAAAAAAAGCCCTCAAGAAAACCCTAGTGCCCTATCTTTAGTACAAATTACTAAGTAACTCACAATTTACGAATGGCAAGTCGTGGTTGAAACCACAATGGTGGATTAGGGAAAGGCCGTTTGATCCTTCCTTCTTCCATACAGTAAATACCTGTTTGGCGATAATGGGTTAGAGATTTCGTGTAGAGAGCGTGAAGCGCATCCACAGTAAAATAGATGCAAGCTGTTTGCTTGGCATCCACTACTTGTTGCCAGGTGCTATTTGGTGACACAAATAGTCGCAAGCACAAAGTCTTATCTTTTCTATACCTACCTTCATATCTCTCCATCACTAATTTACTAGTATGATAGATATCCAGACGATAATCATCGTCACTCTGGATCATAATCATCTCCGTCTTCAGACAGTGGATCTGTCTTATTCCAAATGAGTAGCAGCTCTCGCGTGATTGACTTAGCCAAATGCACATATTTTAGGCCAGAATAACCAATATAATGAAGCTCATTATTAAAAGGCGAATATGAACGTGTGTTCTACTATATTGATTATTTTCATCTTCACCTCGCAGCAATCTGCGCTACTCTACTCACCAATTCTCTTTTTGACAACATCATGCTATTTGAAACTAAAGCATATAACGCACCGTTGTGAAACCAGCGCTCATACACCTAATTGGTCTATTCCAGACAAATAAACTTACGATCTCTCTTCTTCTATAACTCCTCCAAATGTCACAATTTGCTCGGAAACGTGAGAAGGATAGTATTGTAGTCAATGAAGGAAGTTTGACATCAATTTCCGAATAGGATAAAAAGGAACATGTCGGGTCATGGTTAGGTCCAACAACAAGAACCATCCAACCATTACAAGTTGCACAACAGAATGTAGCATCGTGACTGACTTAGGGTGTTTATTCCAAGATGCAAGCAGCTAGTTGAAAGAATAAAAATGACCATCGAAGACAGTATAGAAGTTGAATCTTGTATGATGGATTATAGACACAGACACAACAGAGAGAAAGGATGTCTTTTTCAAGTGAAAAGTTTACTTCTATTTTAGTTTCTATTTTTTTCTAAAGCTTAATTATATATGAATGAATTATATTTATAAGTAAGCAAATTTGATATTGACCGGGAGAATAGCATTTACAAGAAGAAATCCCATACGAGAAATCCCTAATTTGATAGTAGCTAGGAGAGAAGAGCAGTTATAATTTACAATTGTACCTAATAATTAGGTAGTTTTATTTTTATTCTACAAAAACAAATCAGAAAAATGCTAAATAAATTTACATGTGTAAAATATATATTATATATTATGTTTAAAAATAATAAACATAATTTTTTATTTTGGGCCTAGGGTGATGGCAATGATTACAAGTAAACAAGTAATTAACACCTAAAGTTTTAAATTCAAAACTTATTATGCTACTTTTTTTTAAACTAATTTTAACATCTAGAGTACAAACTAATAAGCTACCGGACATTTTAACAATCTTGATTAGCAAGTTGTAAGGTATAAGATATATTTCCCCTCTAATAATTATTTATATTTTATCTTGTGGTATCTTAATTTCGGTAGATTTATAGTCTGTTTGGCCAAACTTTTCAAATCAACTTATTTTGAGAAGTGTTTTTTATTTAAAATGCTTATCAAAAAGGTACTTTTGGTGATAAAGGTTTGTGTTGTGCGATAAATTTAAAAAAACGCTTTGAAACGACAAATTAGTGTTTGGCCAAGTTTTGTCTTCTAAATGTATTTTTAAAAGTGATTTCAAAATAAATGCTTTTAGAGAGAAAATATTTTTTTATGACGAAAAAGCATGAATTATATTCTTTCACCAAAATATTTATTTTCTCTCAAAAACTTGGTCAAACACCTCATTTTTTAAAAATAGTGTTTTTAGAAAAAATAAACACTTTTTATTATCTTAGAAATTTGACCAAACATGCTATTAATTCTTGAGTCTATCCCTTGTGTGATCTAATTTTTTTTTGTCTCTACTTAACTTTATTTTATATTAACGTAAAATGATAAGATGAATCTCTATTAAATTGGAAATTCAGTGATGTTAGTACTCACAACGCTTCTTTTCATCTTTCACGATTTTTGATTTATCATCTTTACCCAAATAGTAAAAATATCGAGAGTTTTGCCAAATCTCATAGAAGTATAATATGGTGTTCTAACTTTTATTTGTATTTTTTTATATAGCGTTTTATGAAGAAGTATCAAAAACTAATTAAATCCTTCACATATACGGACAAAAAATGAGACAGTGATTATATACAAATTAATTTAAATAATCAAAAAATATAAAAAATAACATTCTGAATTGTATTCTCATACTTCTATCAATATTGAGAGCCTGTTTGGTAAGTTTTTGAGGTTAAAGCAATTTTTAGATTTGAAATTCAGAAAAGAAAAATACTTTCAGGGAGCTAAATATTGAATTTTTTAATTATAAATTTATGCTTCTTTTCAAGTAGAAGCTAAAAATTAGTATATGGAAATCACATCACTTCAAGTTAATTTGTAAATAGCCCCTCTAGTTTTTATTATGTTAATTGTAACAATCTGGAAAATGGGTCTCTCACCCAAATTTTCTTATATCACCTGGTAGTGGTAGTAGTGCCCAAAGTTCAAAGATTGTTTCTTTAAGTACTCCTCTGAGCTCTACACTAAAATTATCGAGCAGTTTAATCCTCTGAAATGTGAAATGAGTTAAAATCCCCATTTGAGATTACTCCATTTTGAAGAGCAGTTTTGACACTTGAATTTGATGTCTATACGATTCATTCTTCATCCATTTTGGAAAGCTGGTAGCACATGGCTGTTTCAACCTTGGTTGTTCAATCACTTACTACCATGGTAAGCCCTTTTCTTTTTTTCGAATTTCTTCGTTGAGAACGGTGAGGTCAAGGTTCAAATTCCACGAAAACACCAGGTGATTTTGTCAGGTATCCAGAATTGGAATTGTGCGTGAAAGTTGGCCCGGAGGACGCCACGGTTATAAAAATATCCTTTTTCTATCAGTGTTAGCTCTGTGCTTTTTGCATCTGTGGTCCCAAAATGGACAACCATGTAACTGGATGAATGTGAACAGAAGTCAGGAGAACTAGAAATTACATTTGTATTTTCTAGTAATTTAGCAAAGCTGCTATCTTGAATTTGTGTGCGCCTCATTTTGTAATTTAGTTGCTCCTGTAACTGCCATGTAATTGTGAAAAATTATAAGTTGACAGACATACAGAGGCAGAGCCAAGTTTTCAACTTTATGGGTTTTTGGATTTTAGCATGACCACTTCACCTCCCGCCCTGCAAACATACATAAATTTAATTGCTAAGAAGTAAGACTGAGTAAAGGGCAGCCTGGGGCGCTAAGCTCCCGCTACATAAGGGGTCCATGGAAGGGCCCTGAAGGATCACGATGGGTCTTATGGACCCAGCTTTGCATAGATTTCTACAGAGGCTGTTTTAGAAGCTTGAACCCGTGAACCCCGGTTACATGGCGGCAGCTAATTGCTGTAAGTAAGGCTGAGTGTCCTACTAATTGGGTAGCCAAGTCAGTGCTCCTAGTGGGAACATCTTAATGGCGATAGTATAGAAACTTAAACCTGGTATCTCATAGAGTGATCTGAGAATTTAAGTAGTTTCCAGGAATGCTAAATGATTATACAGTGGCATAGCTCAAGGCATTAGCTTCTTTTATTTTACCTTTCGCTTCTTCCCAAATTCCTCTGTGGAACGTGTCAATCTTGGAAGTTTTTAGTCATCTGCTCCATTCCTTATGATCTCTTTTACCTTTTCCAGTGTTCAAGCGAGAAGTGCTTGAGAAGTGCACTCATATTTGAAGCTCAGAGAGGATATAGGAACTTTGTATGTAAACATATGAGGTACTGATATTGATATTTTTATAGTTATATGATTTCTTCCTGATTGAGTCAATTGTTTTGACTTGGATTCCATATTTAACCCCTCTAATGTGTCATGCAGGTTTAACAATTTTCTTTCTTCCAAGATGTGGACAGTGACTTACAGGTCAGAAGCATAAGTTCGCGGAAAAGCTGTTGAAGGAAATAGATGTTTATGGCCGTGCTAGTGTCAAAGATAGGTCTAAGTTTCTAAATGAGTTACATATTTGTTTATCTGACTGACCTAGCTTCACCGGCGTGTATCTTTCTTCTTCAGTAAATCTGTACAGAATTCTTGATGAATAGGAAATATGTATTGTGTTTTTTAGTTACTCCCCAAGCCCTCTCCTCAAGATGGTTTCTCATCCTTCCGTCTTCTTATCTTTTTATCAATTAACATTCATGCTATCTGACAAATGATTGGATTCAGGCAAGATTGCAGTAAAGAGGAAACAGTTAAGACTTTGTTAAAAGAAATCAATCATTAGAATGAGAAGAATAAGTGTATAAGGCAAGGGCAAATATAAGAACTTGAAATATCAAGTCTCATATTTGGATCACCTATCATCTTAATGTATCCTGAGACACGGGTAAACATTCAAACCATGTCACTGGAAATTACGTAAATGAATAGTCTTTGGCATTCAGTATTGGGATCTTTCTCACAATGGTTTCAATATATTTGAAGATACTCTATCTATTGGGAAGTCCTATTAAATGCTTACCTACCATCTTTTTAATGTTAGTTGGGTGAAAGAGAGGATAGCAGGAGAGGGATATATAACAGGAGCAAGGAGCTAGTTGCCTCCGCTACTTAGAATGGAAGAGATTTTGCAACCCTCTGAAAATGGATCACAAATAGGAGGTAGATAACTTGCATTCCCTAATGAAGTCACATAAAAAACTTGGGGCTAGAAAACATTCCCTATAGGATACTGAAATCAATAGTTTCCCCCGTCCTGGTGTTCTTTTTTGATCCTTGAACCAAACATAGTGTTGGTTTGAATATAAAACTTTTACGTTTGATGATTAAATTCACTTTCTGGTGAAATACTACATGATATGATCTTGGGAAAATATGAACATTTAGTTTCTTACGAGGGATGGCTGCTCCAAATTTTAATAAGAATAAAGAGTGGTACATATATGTACACATACAGATATACTAGAGGGGCTGGAAAATGGTAGCTCAAGTACAGATGTCAAGCGTATCATTTAGGCCCATAAACAATGGATACTTCTTTGGTTACTTTGACATTACTGAGAAATGTGCTTGTGAGGTTCCTACAATATTTTGCTCTGTTTGATTGGTCTTTGTCTGTTTAGGTTAACTAAACTAGATGATGGATGGTAAATGTTCTATAATTGTGATCTGTGATGGATTCATAGGACTCATTTAAGTTCAACCCTTTTCTTGTATTTCTTAGAATCTTGGGTGAGCTGGGTAAAGTAGGATGCTTAATGTTTGCAAATGCTTTTTCTCGATTCCACGATAGATAGTGTAATAGACATATTATGCGTTTGTTTGGGTAAAATGGGAAGGTGCTAAAATCCTAGTCAATTAGTCTCATCAATTCAATGCACCTCTGTATCTGTAGTTACAGAGTTTATCAGAATTTTACTATTTTTACTCTGGCCATCGACATGCTGCAATCCTTCTTTCTTCAAAGGGTTCCTCAAATGATTACACATGTTTCCTTCTATTTGCTTGTCTCATACTTGAAACTCCTCAATTTTGTTTGACCCAATTGTATGAACTGTTCTTGTTACTTGTTTGTACTTTATTGTCTTTCTTTGGGAAATTGGTGGTTGTCTTAAATAGCTATGAAGAGAAGATGTTTCCTAACTAGTAGTTTTAAAATTATTTTGATGCCTTCCTTCCCAGAAATTTCCCTCATCGTGATAGTTATTTGAATTTCTCCTAGGCTTCTGTGATGATGGGTTATGATGGTTTAGATGACCTATTTGATGGTGAAGGAAATGAAAACCAATCTGATATTCATCCTGATGGAGGAGCAGATGACTATGATATCTCCTCAATGTGTAAACAATTCGCTTCCAATCATGTTAGGTTCTTCTCCTGTTGGATTATACGACGGGACAATATCCAACCATGGAGACGGTGGGCTTTGGGCCACTAAAATTTGTAGAGAGTTTCTGTCTACCTCTGTAGGCGAACAATTGATCAGTCCTGATTCACTGTATGAAACATGGCATATTTTGTATTCGGCTGCTAACACGGGTTCCGCCACTTGTATTCCTGATACATTGGAGACAGAAACAAGACAAGACTTGCAGTTCACCGTAGATAAACCTTCTAACCTGCCTCAGCATGGGGTCAAACAGAATGATGGATTGGTTGAGGGTGACTAGCAGTCAGTCTATTGAACATTCTGGGCTCAGCAAACGACACCCCTCGTCCAGCTGGAAGGCTGTGGCTTTCACACGGTGAGACTTGGAACCATTTAACCTACTATAATTTTGCTCATAGAATCACAATTCCTAATAATCATCTGGTATATGTGTAGTTACGCAAAATTGCTGCAGCATTTTCCTCGGGCATATGTTGATCTGCAATGCACAGGTTGGAATTGAGGATGGGCAATGCTTATTTTATTGGAAAAATCTTATCCTCAAGGTGAATGACCTTTCCAAAAAGTTGTTACCTTACCTTTTATGATTTGCAAGAGGACTAACAGTTCATGGTTGATTCCAATTGTTGTGAATGTAGGATTATTTTCTATTTCTTAATGGAATATGGAATAGTTAGCACTATTTTATTTTACGGATTGAGAATTCCTGTGTTTCAGCTTGAGGCAGGGATAATGACTTATGGCATGCACCCATCACTTATCCTATGAGTAGCAATGTTCCACGTTCACCCAGAAGGTGAAACCATGCAAGTAGCACACGTTGAGGATAAAGTGGAAGAAGGTCGCTTGTGATGGTTTGGTCATGTCCTGCATTGACATACAGATGCACCATTCCGTAGGTGTGAAACTTTGGTGAGTGAAGGTGTTAAAAAGGGATGGTGTAGACCTGAAATGACATTGAAGGAAGTTTTCTGGAAAGACCTACAAATCCTTGGAACAGACTTAGCAAAGATACGGCACAATAGGGAAAAGATTTGTACAAGTGTTATCTACTAGTTGAGAAATAAGTTTTAGAATTGTTAGATAACTTCAAATGTTATTATTATTAATAATAGTAATAGTATAATAATATTATTATTATTACTAAATTATTTGTTATATTTATGTATATATTTAATTTAATTTTTCACTTATATTTCACTTGATATGATGATGATTTGAGTTGAGCTTAAATCAATAAGTGAGGATTCATATAGCCGACCCTGACTTATTTGGACTGAAATGTTACTGTTGTTGTTGTCGTCTTCCTTTTTTAAGAGGAAGTTTAAGATCTATTTGCTGTTTCTAATAGGTGCTTACTGAATAATATCAAGTTTTCTTGGAATCTGTTGTTCCCATATTTTGGGCAAGTATTAATTGATTGGTACCCGATGCAACAGTAATATGATTTTAGAACAGCTCCTAATGGATAAGTTAAATTCTCTTTCTTTCGCACAATTGTATATGCTTTTACAACTGTGTATGTCTTCTAATACTTCATGCTTCAAACCTTAAAGCGATCTTTGTTAAAGTGATAATCTTCTTTGTATTTTTTTTTCCATGCAGGGGAATAAGAGCTAGTTATTCTTTGTCATTCCTTGAGGTGGTTGTTGCTTGTGATGTTGTAGATAATGAATCATCATCAACTTCTAGGGATGATGGTGCTGATTACAATGAGTGATAAAGCTGACAGTGGAAGGAAAGAAAACAGTATTTTACTTGAAAAATGAGGCACTCGCTTCACGTATGTACCTTTTCTCAGGAGCCTAGAGGAGAAGCAAAAGGTGGGAGACATTGTATGTGTCAGTGGTAAGGTGAGTTGATCAATCTTTAATCACCATTGAAAGAAGTTGATGAATCTAGAATTTATTATCTTTAGCAATTTTAACTTTAATGCTACTAATGATGACAATTTTTTAGTACTCATTGCACAAGTCACATCTTAACTAAACTGAAGCTGTTGTCTATAGCATGATCTGGAAAAAATTGGATACTTATTTTTGTTATATCATATATGATATAGCAGTTCTGAGAGTTCCTAAAGCTAAAAATTTATTTTTATTATGTAAGTACGCGATCTGATAGTTAACGAGTTGAATCTCAAGTGTCAAATAGCAGCTTTCGACATTTCCACACAGCTATTTAAAAAGTCAAAGGGCGAAGTTTTTAGATTTCTTAGGTTCCTACACCTTAATAATGGGACAAATGATAGAATAGATTCACTATTCCTGTTCAGTGTCCGAGTCTTCCTAGTTGATGAGCACATGGGGATATATAAAGTTGCACATAATGACATAATTATAGGCTGTTATGTGGAGCAATCGGTGTTTATAGTTGTTATGGATACATGCCAGTTATCATTGTGGCACTGCATTTATTTTGTTTTTCTTAATTTATCACATATTTAATCTATATGTACTTTTGAAAGGTGCGGATTATGAGGTCAAAAAATCATTACGAGATGAGGGAATACAATATGGATGTGCTACAAGATGAAAAGGATCCATCATTTTGTGCACAAAGGGGAGGCCGTATCTCATATCCTTCAAAGGAGGTTTAAGCTCTACCTTCCATTAGAGATTGTTTTCCAAAGTTGAATCTAAGTCTTGAGTTTTCATGTGTGCAAAAGTGGTATGTTGTATTTCTTGAATTTTGTCACGAGAAGCTTATGTGTTTATGTTCATTCTCGCATTTTACTTTCTTATTTTTCAGATATCTGTTTATTTTGTTCTAGTTTTACATGTATTTATGTAGTATGTTATCAGTTAGACATTGCCTAAATAAGGACAACTACTTTGTTCAATTTCATGATATGTTGTTGATTCTATTTATAGTTTTTAGTTTTTTTAGAGTGTAAGAACCACTCAACCGTATCTGTAGCCCGATAAAATTTTCATAGGTTGCATGACATAACAGGAAAAGCACACAGATGTATTGTGATGATCTAATTGACCCATTTAGTGTTTTGAAGTTGCACAAGCATTTTATTGGAATAAGAACTCTAAAATTTTAAGTGGACTACATGAGCAGGAGGATTAAAGGCAAGCTTAGAGCACACAAGTGCAAAGGACATGTTTAGGAATATTGTGAATTGAGATTTACCATTGCTACTTATTCCTCTTGAACTATTCCTAAATGATGAAATGTAACTAAATGCTTCCTAATACCCACTACTATTAGCACTCCACTCTTTGTGTTAGTCTGACAACTTCCATTTTGTTGGAAGGTAAACATGACATAAATTGATGATATAAGAGTACTGAAAACACATAGCTGAACAGTCATGTATCAGATGTGGAATCTGGCTTCTTTAAACTAGGTTCTAGGATTGATTTGTCGTTGTCAGCATCTGTTCTCTGACCAGCTTCCTTGTAGTGTCTGCCTGTAGCAACTACTCTAGCTGATCCCTTATTTTGTGTTAAGATCTTATTGTTTCCTTAATTGAAACATGGAACTACTTTCTAGCCGGAAGTTGTAAATGTGTTTCGTTAGCTTGCATGGTTTATTTGTTTATTGCTTTTTATAATTTTGATTTTAACTGTGCACCATTCTTCTCAAGTATTATATGTCTTCTTTTAATATTTACATAGAGCCTTAAAGGTGCTTCCATCCAATATCGATCCTATACCTGAAGATCTCGCTCATGATTTTGGACTCCTATGCCTTCATGACGTAAGTTATTGCTCCTGTATGCCTCGTCAGATTTACGTTATCTTCTATTGTTTATACTGCATCATGTATACTGGAAATGAAATGATGTGTATGGTGTTGAGATTTTCGTCTTTTTGCTGGAAAGAAGTTGATTGTATCACTTCAATGGAATTTGATGGCCCTGAGACTAACAATTGAAAATGACCTTTCAGGAATATATGTTTATTGCTTGTCCTATTTCTGTTTCTGCAAACATGCAGCATGTTGTGTAACATTCTTTAGTGAAACAATGATAAAGCTGAGGACGATAAGGAAAAAGAACCTGAGGTTTCTTGTTATTTTCTGTACAACTGACAAGAAATAGAACATATAAATGTACTTCTTAATGCTTTTTTCAGTTACTTTATTTTAGAAGAGAACTTCTATAAGTACTTATCAAAAAAAAATTTAATCATTGCCTTGGTCACATAAATGACCTTTCTTTTGAGAGAAAGTTAGGTTAATTGGTTAAGGGTATAGTGATACAATCAATCTTTTCCGGAGAAAATACATGAGAAATCTTGAATTACTATCAAGAAGTTGATGAAGTATCTACTGTTTTACTTACTGAAACCTCAAGATCTCACTTCCAATCTCTATAATAAACTTTCTATTTGTTGCGGCTCACATTTCCTCTCCCGTTGATGAAGGATGATCTTATTCAGGGTTGAGTATTTTGCATAAATCAACAAATCCCATGCGTGTAATTGTTAGAAAATTAAAAATTGAAACTTTTTCCTTTAGTTTACCTATTGACTTACAAAATTCAGGATTTAGCTCACTCTTGTTCAGTCTCGATGGATTTTTCTGGCATGTTCTCCACTCCTTTTGTAGCATTCTCTAATAGTAATTTGGAGATTCTCCAGTCACTTCCTCTGATGCTTGCTTCTTATCATGCATGAATAATAATGAGACCGCTGAAACAGTTTCAAAAAAATAATGAGACCGCTGGAAATCTTTTTCGTAGGCCCGATTGTTTCTTAGGTCAAGCACATGAGAAAATGATTTTGTTAATGGGTGATGGAGGGACTCAAACCTGAACTTTTATTTGCTCTGGTATGATGTTGATCTGTGTTAACCACTTTATTCAAAAGCTTAATTGTTGAACAGAGACACTTTTATTTATTCATTCTATATCAGCAAGAAGCCTTTTTACTCCCAATCTCTCTTTTTTTTTTTTTGTTGAGACCAATTTTTCTTTTCCTCTTGCTGCTCTACAATAAGCAGGCATATGCAGAATTCACCAGCCAAAAAGTGTAAAAGAGGCTCAGGTTAAGCTGTCAAAGAAGCATATTTGATAGATTCTTTTAACTCTTTAGGTAATCTTATTTTTTTGGATATTAGAGGAGCTATAGTTTTAGTTGTTGAATTGCCTATTTTCCATTTCCTTTTTCAATTTCTTCATAAAGGAAGAACTAAAATAGCATAAAGAACGTCCGATTTTGGTTTCTCCGTTCTCGTGAATTGGATTTTAGGCTGCACTTGGTTTTTCTTTCTCCTTTTTACTTAGATTCTTTAATTATATGCACATAATGCTGGAACAGATGCTCTCTTGCATTAAGTATCGTTCTTGGGCCTTTATTTAGTGTGACGATGGGAGGTTTTAACTCTCTTCTCCAAAACCATACCTGCAGAGCTCCAAGTGATTCCATTTCTAATTTTTGTTTGTTTTTTAGATCATGCTGTTCTAAATTTCTAAAAACAAATGCTTTTGTTTTCTGGACCATCCTGGCACCCAATGACTGAAGAAAATGAGATCATTGCTCTTTAGGATTTCACTCTGTTCTGATATTTAAAAGCAAAATGCTTTTGTTTTCTGCACCATCCTTCCCACCAGCCCAAACTGAAGAAAAGAGAGCGTCTACTTCCTTTCACAAACACTACTAGGAAGACTCACGCTCTCTTGGCTGTCATCTTTCCCTCTCATCCTTCCTGTAAGTTTTTATTTAGGTTTAGCCATTTTGGAGATATGTGCCTTTGTCAGCTAGTGTTAGTCTCCCTTAATTTATCAGAGAGAGGAAGGTGAAGCTATTTTACAGAACTTCTCCCCATGTTTGAATTTTGATAATGATTTCCCTGTATAAGGTCTTTTGCTAGCAGCTACTCCTCCATCATGACCAAGGAATATAAATCTTATTTAACTTAGTAAAATAGAGGAATGGGCATGGAGGTAGATTACATCTCTTTACAATATGTCTATAGGAAACATGCAGTACAAGTCTCTGATTCCATCAAACACCTTTATTGCGGGACCAGTAGTATCCTGTCCCCCTCTCTGGATGCTTATAAAGACCAATCAACTCTGTCAAGTGCTGTGCACCTTATTGGGCTACACATTATAATTTGGTATGAAGGTTCTCTCTCTCTCTCATCTAAACATTTTTTTGGTATTTAACTATTTTATTACCAAAGTAAGGATTACAACTCAAGAAGAAAACAAAAATTGTTGTTCCAAGATTGAACATGCTGCCCCAGTTATAGTAGTAACTATTCCCTGCACTTTTTCTACCCCATCTCCCAGAATTAATACATCAAATTTCCATATTCCACTCTCCTAATAGCGTCAATTAATCCTTAGTATAAATTTCCTGTGCATATTCCATCAAGGATAGAAGTTCACATCATCAGCCGTCTGATTGATCTAGGCTACATTCTTCCAAATATACCCTGTAATTCGACGAGAATCAGCTTGAACATGTATGTTGATTATAAAAAATGTGACTTTACCACGGTCAATTAGCTTCTGGGAAATTTGATAATATACATGAAAATACAGGCACAATAACAGACTTTCCAGATTTTGGCCCACAATAAGAGACATGGATGCTTGTTTTCTTAAAAGAATAGAGACATGGATGCTTTTCCATGATTCTCATGGCTTGAGATATTGTTAGTATCATTCACTGTTTTCATCATCTTTCAGCTTGGGCAGTTGTTTCCAAATGCTTGAAGGTCTTGGTACAAAAGTAGAGAAAGATGGATTGCTGGATAAATATCGGAAATCTGAATTCAATTTGATAAAGACAGATGGATGGTCCATGCTGACTAAGGAATTTCTGAAGGCTCTTCCATATTCTCTTACACCCAGTCAATTGCGAGCTGTGAAATTATTTGGGATCTAAAGCAACCTGTCCCAATGAATGCGTCTGCTACAGTGGTGGATCTCCTTACTTTTTCTGCAAGTTGTTTTTGGGTGGGAATGATAAAATGGGGTCACTTGAAAGAACAAGAAATAATGCGGGCGAAAATGCGAAGATTTAAGAAACAGAAATTGAAAGATATGTGAGAATTCTAGAATAAAATCCCCAAATTTCAAAATTAATCAGAACCCTAATTGATCTTAGTTTTCCAAAATTAGAATTAGAACTAATTATGATACTAATAGTTGGAATCCAATCATTCAGAAGGTAGAGAAGGAGTTGTGGGTTGGCAGCTGTATATCCAATGGATATGTCCTGTTCTTTGCACCTTCCCAGCATGGTAAATGGAGTTGGAAGAGATTACAAATTTTTCTTTGGGATCCCAGGTGGATGGACAAAAAAGTTTCACTTAGTTCGTTGGGAAACTGTGACCTGCATAAGGTGGGGAGGGCTTGCGGTTAAGGATTTGAAGGTCTTTAAAGCACTTTTCGGTGAATGATTTGGAGATTTGGGATGGAGAACCTCCTGGAGAGGGGTAATAGCGGAGAAATATGGAGAATTGGCAGGGGATGGAGAACAAATATGATGCCGTGCCCTTTGGGTGGGGTGTGTGGAGGAATATCATGAAGGGGAGGGGGGGGATGATTCAATGGTAACATTGTTTTCAAGGTCTGGGATGGGAGTAGAGTCAGCTTCTGGATGCAGAAATGGAGAACTTTTAAACTAGGAAAACATGTAAAATAATGTCAAACTCTCCTAAAATTAGTTAACAAAATAAAGGAAAAATTGTCAATTTGAACAAATGCCCGCGTCTGTTCTGCTCCAAAATTTGCATGAATTAGCTATAGAATGGCCAATTCTGGTCGTCAATTTCTGTACTTGCTGCTTGATTCTCACATTAATTGCAGCATTCTTGAGCTCCTCCATGTGGCTCCTCTTGGGCTTTATCTGGCCTTTTCTCTTGGGCTTCATGTGGCCCCAATCTTTCTCCTCTTGAACTCGAACTTGGACTATGAAATATATATAGCACTTTGTTCACTCGTTGTCACAATTCTCAGCCTCATTCTTAGGCTTTTTCTTCCCACAGATAAACATCTTATCGATCTCCCAATGAAATACCAAATCCAACTTTAAATAAAGTATGCCTCTGTGGATGCTATTAGGAGGGAAATTATTTTGGTATTAGTATTTCTTTGTAGATCCACACTTTTTATTCTTATTACAAGTCATTGACTTTACTCTTTAGATGTAACTGGGAGATTACTAATTTGTATTTCTATTGGTAATTTGATCCTCAAATTTCATCCATTCATTTTAATCTGCACAATCCAAGAACTCTTTGTTCCTGTCATTTGCCTGTGCCTGTTTTTGATATTTGTTTATTTATTTATTTATTTTTTATTTTTGGATAAAGTAATGTTGTTTACTTGAATTGAAGTGAGATAAAACTTAGTAACTGAAGGCCTCCTATGTTAACAACAACATACCTAGTGTAGTCCCATAAAAGTAGTTGGGAAGTAGGATGTCCGTAGGCGTTACCCTACATTTGGCCTTTTGATTTTATGAATTGAAACTGTTTACCTGATTTTTTTAAGAAAAAGGAAACACAAATGATTTTAACAGAAGGAGTTAACATGTCATGCACATGTTAGAAACAGCATTTCTACTTTGTCTTCATTTTTAATTTCAAATTTACTTTGACAATTAAATTTGCAGTCGAGTTGGATATTTTACTTGCCTTCTCGCAATGAATGATGTTTCTTTTAATTTTTTCCCCTCACATATCAACTCAGAAATGATGATCTTGCTTCTAGATAGAATTACTTGACTTTCTTTGGATGTTTCAAATTTGTTCACTCTTTCAGGGTGATGTTGGATGCGGGAAAACTGTGGTAGCATTTTTAGCATGTTTGGAGGTTATTGATTTGAAGTTACCGTTTAGTCAGCGCAATAATCTTGCTTCATGAACATGTAATTTCTTTGTGAATTATATTTTGCTATGTTTTATTAAGCTATGTTATGATTGTTAGTACAAGTATCAAAAAAGAGTTTGGTTTGCATACATCCTTTCTAGAATACAAGCTTGGAGCTATAAACTCTTTAAGTCCTTCTAACTACCCAGTGCCACTTGTAATAATTTACTCAAAGTTCATCTTTAGGCAGCTTTTATGGTCCCAACCGAGTTGCTTGCTGTTCAGCATTATGAGCAAATTCAAACTTATTAGCAAACATGGAGCGGCAGAATGCAAACCATCAGTTGCTTTGTGGCTGGCTCGACATCTACACAAAGGAATCCAGTTTGGTCGCCAGGTAAGGGAAATCTTAAGGCAGCACTTCAACTTTTCCTTATTACATGGTTTTGTATTGCCATTGATGTAGGAAAGCAAAATCTACTTTAGTGACTTTGAAATTTAACCGTCAAATTAGTGGTACTCACTAACTTTGAGTATGGCTTAAAAGGTAGTGAGAATCATATGTGATTGTAGTCTAAACATTGCAGCAGTTTCTTAAAGGAGAACACAAGAATGAGGGCTCAGAGGGACAAAAAGGTTTCTGGAATCTGCATGCATTTCTTGGTGAATGCCTATCAATATTTAAAGCATGATAATTCTTAGAAAACATGAAGCACTAAAATTCTATCTTCTATCTCTATTTCATGAGTGTATTGTAATCTTCTGTGGTTGATATTACATCTATCTCGAAAAACATCTTGCTATTGGACCTATCAAAAAAAAAAAAAAAAGAAAGAAAAGAACTGCTAACAATTGGATAAGCTATTTTCATACAGGCAATTTCATCTATTTATTTACTATTGTTGGGTGTGGCGGAACTGTCTCATCTCAAAATTTAAGTTGTTAGAAGGGAGATACTTATATTTATCTTGAGTTTGTGACATCATGTGTAAGCCTGATTATTTTTCTTGAGTCAGGCACCTACCAGCGATATTTGTTGATCAATAATGTGAAGTCACTCAAACTTAAGACCTTTCTTTGCACAGTTGCACTGATATCATGTTAAGTTATATGAATCCCCTACCTAAAAGCTTAAATGAAAGACTAAGCTGGAGAATGCTCCTTATTATCATTAAATCACCTATAACTGACATGCTTTTTGTATAAATGGTGTTGTGTTTCTCCTTTCAGCTTATTTTACTGTTTGCCATCTGTTGGCAGGGTCTCCAAACTGGAGATATCTCTTTGGTCATTGGGACTCACAGCTTAATCTCTGAAAAAGTGGAATTTTCGGCTTTACGCATCGCTGTTGTGGATGAGCAACATCGCTTTGGAGTAATCAGGAAGGGGACGATTTAACAGCAAGGTAATGTGCTTGGACCTGCCTCGCCTGATTGGTGATTGTGCTGCTAGATGTTTCTGAGGATTTCCCACTATGCAATCAAGATGAAACCAAACAAGGAATAATAACAGATCGTTCACTCGTTCCTTCATCTGACTGTTTTATTTGTGAATGTCAGTTGTTTTTTTTCTGCGTGTATAGAAGTGAGATTGCCTTGTTGGGTCTCTTATGCTTTTCAAGTTTCTCTGGCTAATGACGAGTTTGGCAAAGAGGAAAGGATCAATCCTTTGCACTAGTGCAGAACATGATATAATAGTATACTTAATTTGTAGAGTACTGAAGCTATTTGTTGTAGATGATTGGTTAAACTTTATTGATGGTAACTTGATTACTGATGAAAACTTGCTCTGCTTGTATGTGGGGGTGCTTAGCAGTTGCAAGTTTCATGAATCAATATGATATCTTATACTTATCAAAGCATTTTAATGTTGAAAATGCTTTGACTACAACAACCAGATTTCTGTAGTTAAATTGTGCAGCTTAGCCGGTTCCCTTTTTATTTTAAAAAATACATACTGGTTAACATGACCACTTTGCAGTTATGCTATAATGCATATGCTCCAAACTGGTGAACGATGATCTCTTTTTTATGTCAATACACCATAACACTTAAATACAAGATTGTCTGTAATTTCAAGTATCTGAAACAATCTCCATGCATCATTGTGAATGCACTAATTTAATTTGATGAAACCTCTTTACTAAAAGGAAAGGAAGCCTGTGAACTCATGCACATGTTTTGTTTCACTTGGTATCTTTCTTTAATGGGGAATTGATTGCAAACCTATGGTCTTGCAGTTATATAATAACTCGATAAATTCCAAGCTCTCTTCGAATATCTCTGAGGATTCACTCCAAGGACAGTGTAATTATGGCCCCTCATATCCTAGCTATGTCAGCCCTCCAATTCCAAGGTCACTGGCTCTGGCTTTGTATGGAGACATGTCTTTGACACAGGTGTGTTAAGAGTTTTTATCATTTGGGATATGCTACTGCCTGTTAACTGAGAACATGTCTGATTATTAATGCGCGCTTTTAGTACTGGAACTGGATTTAAGTACTTTCAAGTTGTTTTTCACCCAAATCCCTATCTCCATATATTCAATTTGATTTTCAACTTTCATTTTTCGCTTACTTATATACCTTTTGGGGAGTATCTTAAAGTAAGTTTCTAAGGAAAGGACCCATACGAGTTTTGAACTGTGTGCCACTGGCCCTCCGGGATTTCTCGGTTATAAAACAAAAGTATGCGTGGAAAGAGGAATTTGAGACGAAAATAAAATGGGAAGAATAATAGCAGTGGTAATATTGAGTTTTCCTCCTTTACTTATTTATTCTATTTTGTTGCAGTACACTTTTTTTGTGAATTATGTTGCATGCAAAGATTTGTTATACCTACATTTGAGCTTCTAGCAAGTACTTTAAGTGGATAATAATATTTTGTTAGGCTTTGGGCAAGGAAGGCCTTTTGCTCTTTGAGTCCTCTTTACCTGGTTTTCTTGATTTTATTGGCAGTTCAACAGTGTGACTTGGTTTGCTATAAGTTCTGGTTTGTTGCTGCAACTTCAGAATAATCACTTTTTCTATGTACTGTTTTTCTTTGCTGGATTTCTTGTAACAACAGATCACTTCACATTTGCCTCCTGGAAGAATTCCTGTTGAAGCATTTGTAGAGTGAAGGAAATGAACTTGGATTTGAGAAGGTCTATCGTCATTATCTTTTCTTTTCCTTTTGCCTCAGGCACAATTATACTTTGTATATTTGAAGTTTGAAGCATGATATTTAGGTAGTCCATGTTGGTAATAGTGACATCTACAACTCTGACAGAATAATCAGCTTTGCTGTTTGTAGTCGTTATAACCTAGAGAAATGGGACTTTTGAAGTCCAAAATTTTAATCATTGCTACTATACTAAATAAGAATACAGTCAATAAATACTTTTCAGTCACAAGCTTCTCTTAAAGTCCTCATTCTTTTGCTGTAACTCTGTATCTTCCAAGTGGCTAGTCCTAAACCTCTTGCATTCTGCTCTCTCATTTATATGATCTTATTTTTTGACTTCTAACTTCCCTTTAGCACTATTTGTCGTACAGATGATGTTTGATGAGTTAGAAACGGGGGTAAAATATATCTTGTTTATCCAGTCATTGAACAATCGAGCAGTTGCCTCAACCCGTGCAGCTTCTTCTGATCTTGGACGACTATATCCCAAGTTTCAGGATACAACTGTGGTCTCTTACATGGAAAAATGAGGTGATGATAAAGTGAAACATTAAACTTGTTTTAGATCTGGAGAAACCGATATCTTGCTCTCAACGCAAGTTATTGAGATTAGGGTTGATATTCCAGATGCATCTATGATGGTTGTTATGAATGCCTGAGAGATTTGGAATTGCTCAGTTGCATCAACTTAGAGGGCGAGTTGGGCGTGGAAAAGAAAGTCCAAGTGTATATTGGTGGCATCAACCGGCAGCAGTAAAGTATTGCAGGTGCTTGAGAAATCATCGGACGGTTTTTACCTTGCAAATATGGATCTTGTAATAAGAGGACCTGGAGACTTACTTGGGAAGAAGCAGTCTGGACATCTTCCAGAGTTTCCTATTGCTCGGTTAGAGGTAGATGGAAATATCATACAAGATGCACATCTTGCTGCTTTACAGTGAGTATCAATTCCAATGGATGACTTCAATATCTAATCCATAAGTTTCTGGATCTTTACAAGTAAATCAGATTGGATGAGTTTACCCATATTTTTACACGAAATATGTCTTATTTTCTGTTAATCAACTTGGTATTAAGATACAAAATTCTAGAATCACAGTGAAACAATGTGAGTTGGAAACACAATCATATTCTTTGTATATAAGAGCATGATATAGCCAAAAAGTTTAAAAAGAAAAACCGTAAATTCCCAGTCTATGCTAATTTTTAATTCCATAATATATACATCTTAATAAGACATTGAATAGCATGAAGAACAAAACATATATACAACAAATATGCTAGCCGAAGCAAAACATACTAGAACAATTAAGCGAGAAAAGTAGCTACATTTATTAATAACAAGGCCAACGGCTATACAAATGCACCAAGAAAAGAGAGACCTACAAAATATGGTTCTCTCCAAAAGACACCCTATCCTCTATACAAATAGGAACTACATGGGTCCACCAAACGAAAATAAGGGATCGGACACTACTTCTCAGTTGAGCAAAGCTCATCTCCACCCCTTCAAAGTTTTCATATTTCCTCTCTTTCCAAATGACCCACATTGGAGCTAGAGTAGCAATATTTCACGTCTTATGCCTTCTTCTCCTAGTTCCACTCTTCCAGCTGAACATAACTCCTTCAAGGATCATAGCATTACCCAAGTGGCGTCAAACCATGTAAACTATATCCTCCCATAACCTCGTGACTAATGTGCAGTGTAACAGAATGCCAGTCCATGTCAACATCAGCCTGCTTACACAGGAAACACCCGCTCATGTAAACAATCTTTCACTTCATAAGGTTCTCTGCCGTCAAAATCACCCCTCTAGTAATTAACCTCGTGAAGAAACACACCTTCCTCGGCACCTTTGGCATCTATACCGCACCATATGAAAGAATGCCATCCAACCTCACCTGAAGCTTCTCATAGAAGGACTTGACAGGAAAATACTTTGTTATTGCTCAACTCCCAACTCAAAGCATGGTGGTCTATCGACTGTCACATTTGCTTTTGGAGTAATGGGAACTGTATATGCCTATTACGATTTCTAGCATTTGCTAGTAACTCGTCTGTTTTGTGTTTATTCCCTATTTCCCTTTATTATGCATGAGAGTAAACAAACTAATCGGCATATGGTTTTGTCTCAACAACTTAGTCAATTATCATACTATTCCAGACAGTGAGATCATGTAGTTAATCCTTAAACTGAATGAGGATGTATTTTATGTAATTTTTCTGAAATTTGTTTCATAGCTTCTGCTGGGGTTTGCAAGTGAGATGGTTTCCGTCGTGGACTATAGCTGTGTGATAGCCTCCTCCTCTCCATTTCTCCGTTTTAGTAGTATTATTTAGTTATTGCATAGTTTCTTATTCTTCAATGTGTATTGCTATATGCTAGTGCACTTGTTTTGTATCTTGCTATTTTGCTGTCTTATTTTTATTACAACCATGCGTCTGATACTTTGTCTTTTAGCGAGGAGTTTTACAGAAAATAATCTCTCACAATTACATTTATTTTACTATAGCTGTGTGCAAGTGTCGTAATCTCGTACTTTGCAGCTTATATACTTACAGAGATTTATATTCCTAGTTAGATGCCATGATCTGCTCTGGTGGGTAGAGATAAGTGTCATTGTTGAGCTATTAGAAATTGCTCGTTGGAGGTGGGAAATTGGTGAATTTGCATGTTATTTGCTAGGTTTTGATGCTAAACTTTTCCTGTCTATTCAGACTTTATTTCAGATACTTATTTATCCTAAACCATGAATTCTCTCTATCCATTTTCCAACCCGACTCTTGACTTATTATTGTGAAAAGGGAAGTAAATGATTGTTAGCTGTGGCCTGTGGGATTAAAACGTTATGATGGATATGCTATTTATTCAGAGCTTCTGGTCTTTAATTCTATCCTCTGTTTGCCCAGCATCTCTGTATATTCTATTGATCTCCTCATTCTATAGCTTTTCTGCCAAACAAAACTAAGACATTATTGATCATGCTTCCAGAAAATCTTGGGTGATTCTCTTGATCTGGAGAAATATCCAAACCTCAAAAGCTGAACTTAGCATGAGGCAGCCACTTTGTCTTCTAGGTGACTAATCTCCAGTTATGACCGAGGAGGGCATGCTGCTTGCCTACCACCTTTTCTGTTTCCAGGAATGCACTGAAGTTCCAATTATGCAGGTTATGTACACTCAACTGTATATGTCGCCTAATCTTTGCCAATCCTGTGCAAAACCAACATTGTATATGATTTCAAGATCAATCAATGAAAAACTTCATTTTGTACATGTTGTAAAAGGGATGATGCTCATTTGTGTATATCCAATTTTGTAATACCTCTTGCAAGCTGCTACAGTGAAATCTTTAGAAGTTCATTTCTGTTTCTTGATATAGAGGACCTACTACACATTGACATGGCAGGTTTCAATATATTTGAGAGAGATGAATGCTTCGACACTATCTTCTTTTTAGTTAACTTTTACAGGCATGTACATGTGCTGAGTCTCAATCTTATTCTTGCCTTTAGTAATCTTTAACAATTCTACAACAACAACAACAGCAGTTAATCACCAAGTGGGGTAACAGGGAGAGGATAGAATGTACATGAGACTTTCTGCGCTGCGACTTAGGGTAGAGAGGTTGTTTAGGTAGACCCTCGACTTTAAGAAAGACGAGACCCAAGATATAATAGCGGCACAAGAGACAACATATAATAACAAAACAATTACTACACACTTTTAAAAATATACAACAACAATACAATAAACGATAAACAAGTAACAATAGCTAAAGCAGACATCGAAGGACAAGGAAACTATATAGGCAATACTAGACATAGCACTAAGAACGATAAGCGATTGTCATACGACTCCCTGCTATCCTGCTACCTAATCGTGTACTCCATACCTTCATATCTAAAGTCAAGTCCTGCGATAAGTTGCAAATATGTCATATCCTTTCCATTTACCTTTCTGTGCTTGTTGATTCTACTCCTACCTCTCCTAAAATTATCTAATTACAATCGCTCACACTTTGCACTGGGGCGTTCGGACACCTCTTCCTCACATGCCCGAACCACCTTAGTCTAGCTTCACGCATCTTATCCTCCACCTATTGCTCCCACCTTGTGGATATCGGCATTTCCTAATCCCTATCACTCTAGCATGTCCATACATCCTGACCAACATCCTCATTTCTAGAAGCCACCTTTATCTTATTGCTCATAGGAGTTTCTTGGTAGCCAACACTTCGCCCCTACAACATAGTCGGTCTAACCACCACTCTGTGAACTTGCCTTTAAGTATTGTACACCTTCTTATCACACAAAACTCTAAGCCCGGGCCTCCATTTCCATCCGTCCCACCGCGATACGGTGCGTGACATCCTCGTCGATCTCCCTTCCTTGGATAATAGATCCAAAGGTACTTGAAACTTTCTCTCTTTTGAATGACTTGCAGACAACATCAACTTCCTCATCCTCCTCGTATATCGTGTCACTAAATTTACACTCATCTACTGTCTTGGCCTTGCTCAGCCTAAAGCCTTTAGACTCGAGGCTTGTCTCCAGACCTCCAACTTAGTGTTTACATCGCCAGGAGTACCGTCAATTAGAACTATGTCATCCGCAAATAACATACACCAAAGCGCCTCACATTGGATCTTCGTGTTAATGTATCCATCATCAAGACAAATAAAAATGGGTTAAGTGTTGATCTTGGTGCAACCCCATATAGCTGGAAAGTGCTCAGGAGTCTGCTCCCATCGTCCTCATTCGGAGTCTTGACTCAATCATACATATCCTTGATCGCCTTAATGTACGCCAGAGCACCGGCTAACCTCCACGAGCATCTCGAAGAACCTCATGCGGGACCTTGTCATAGACCTTTTCTAGATCGATGACTACCATGTGAAGATCCCTCTTTCTCTCCTATGCTCGTTCCACCAATCTCCTTACGAGATGGATGGATTAAGTCGAATGCCCCAACGCCAGATCCAAGGCGGATTTTGAGAAATTGCCACGCCTATCGCACCACCTGCTTTCGACTCTCTCCCCGAACCTTCGTAGGTGGCAAGCAGCAGCCAGTACCTTTATAGTTGTTGCAATTCTAAATGTAAGCCCTTGTTTTTGGCCTGGCGGAACCATCATACTCATCTCCGTTTTCATGGGCATCTTCGTAGTCTTGAAAATGATATTAAAAAACTTGAGTCGACCACTCCATTACCTACCATCTCGCTCTTCCAAAATTCCCTTTAGAATCTTGGGGCGTCGCTCTGTCCTATGCATCCTACACGCATAACCGCTGCTTCCTCAACCCTTACCCATTTACAATACCCACGATTAGCGTCACACCTCTGGGTGCTCGAGTTCCCGGCCTGATATCTCTGTCCCCTCCTTCCCATTTTAAGAGTTTATGAAATAAATCTGTCATACACATCTAATAGGGCTCTTCCACTGGCACGCCACACACCGTCCTCGTCCTTGATACGCTTTGCCGGGTCCAGGATCATCGCTCTCATCTCTCGTCTTGGCAGCACAAGCTTGTACAACTTCTATCCCTTACTTTGCCCTCTAATTCGACATACAAAGGACTTCAAGGCTGGAATTTAGCGTCGTAACACTAAGCTTCGCCTCCTTTCATGTTATCTTATACTCCTCCCTATTCTTCTTCTTATCCTCCTCCGTTCTTACCTCTCCATCAATTTCCACGTCGCCACCTTTTTGCCTCCACCTTGGACTTCTCGGTCATACAGTTCCCTCGTGCACACGATGCCGTTAGAGACCTCAACCTTCTCTGGCCCTTGCTGATGCAATGTGATCCTATCAATGAGTTAAATAATTACGTATTCTAAGTGATTCGGAGAAACCCAAAAGATGGAAAGTTGCAGGGTGTAGGACTTACATCGGAGTTTGGATGATTCGGAATTCAAACAATGTAGGACTCATTTAAGGAAAACATATTTTATCGGGGATTTTTTTTTTCTATTCTAGAGTTTGAAATTGGAACTTGATTCAAGAACTATAAATAAGGATTTTTTCTCTATTTGGCAAAGAGGATGGAGAGAAATAATGAAATCGGAAAAAAATTGATATATTATGGATTACTTTCTAAGGCAAGAAATTTAAAGCAACCTATTCGCTTTTGTACTCTAGATAAGTAAACAAATGGAATGTCACTATAAAACAAGCTGACATATTGGAGGCCAAGTATTCCTACCCAATGATCAGATAGGTCCCACAATGAGTCATATTTCTAACCTAATCATCAACCCCTGGCCCATATACATACATTGTCTTCTGGGTTGGGTTTCAGCTCTACTTTTCCATGCAGATTAGGTTTTCCTGTCCACCGTGTGCGTGAGCTCCCTTTTCTGTTTACTTTTGCAATTCTTTTCATACTTTAAAGTGCCATCATAAATCAGTCTTGTGTTTTTATTGATAAAAAAAAATTGTCTTTATACAATGACATATAGCATGGTGAAATATTTACACAATACGTATGCCAAAATATGTTTTACAAAATATATGGGCCGACAAGCGACGAGATAAGCCGATGTGTCGCGGAGTCTAATTCACGATAAAGGAAGCTAGAAAGAGTCTCTCAGGAGAAACATAATAACAGATTTCACATGTGATACTTTAGATAAATTTCCTATCGAATGAAAGAGGAGCAGAAAAGGGCTCAATGATCGCTTTTTCCATAAATACTATCAGGCGTCCCTTGCCAAAATATTAAAAAGAAGGTACTAGATGTAAGCATTATTTTAACGTCAACTGCCTCTTTTTGCACGTTATATTGACTAGGGCCGAAATACAATAGCCATTTTCAAGTCAATTGATGTATTGTCATTTGTTATGTGTAATTTAGTTGACCATGCATTGCCACATAACAAAATTAAAGAATTTTTGATACCTTCTTTGATTTTCCATTCATCCATATATTTGGACAAAGAATATATGACTAAATACACACAAGTCAAGCTAGAGTACAATTAATAATTCAATTCATTCAAATGTCAAAACATAGTTTTGATGATGAATGTTTTTCATAGAAAACAATATATATAAATATAATTTTAGTAGTTGAATGAGTCTAAGTATTTGAAATTTTAGCAATCTGTAAAGATTTTAAATTAATATTATAATTATAATTGAATTCATGTATAGGAAGATATTCAATAGATCATAGCATCACGCTAAAATTTGAATAAAAATTATTGAATTAAGTAAATCGTAATCAAACCCTCCCAAACCGCGCCTGTTTGGAAAATAAGAGTTTGAATCTTTTCCTCTCAAATCCGAGTAACGGAGCCCCATATAGAACTTTCTATTAGAAATAATGAATTCCACAACGTCAAAGACAAGAAAATTTTATAGGGTAGGTATGGTATCTAGTTTTGCTAATAAATATATTCCACACGTAGGCAATTGAATTATTATTACTAAAGGAAAATGTAAATGAAACCACAAAAAGTCTATAAAGAGGAAGATGACTCAGTATTGCAATTGGAATACTAATAGGAAATTCTTGACAGTAATTGTGATATAACATGTCGACAGTACAATTAAATTGTTGATACAAATTTTATTAATTATTTTTTAAAATATAAACAAGTAAAATAATATTAATATTGGTAAGTGTAGTAATACAGTAATTCCATTTTGACTAGATAGTGGGTCAAAGTTCAACAATTAGAGGTTTTACTTTAAATTGTGGATTAATTATATGTAGTACCAAGTTGAAGTAAAAGTTACCTAACTTTTGCTTTTATATAATGTTTTCGCGCACAGAAAAGTGATTGATTGGCACCCAAAGAATAAGGCAAATAGAAGAGATTATTTCCATGTCTCATTTTAATTTAATAAAAAGGAATAAAAGACAAGAAAAGTTCCCTAATAAATAAATTCATTTTGGTGGTGTTTTTCTTGTTAGTCATAAATGCAAATGAAACGTTAAACTATTTTTCCACACCTGCAAAAAGTAAAATCGCCATTAATGCAATTTCCTATGTAGTTATGAAGCAGCTTCACGAATTCATAGATGACCAGACCAAATTGATAAATAAAATTACTTACGTTTAATGTCACTGTATTTATTTGTGGAAACATCACTTATACATATTCTTTTCAATAATAAGTAGACAATAATTCCTAAGAAATAATAGCTAGCTCCTTAATTTTAATTTGCCATGGTTAATGTGTATTAAGAGGAGTTTGACTGTTGGAAATATGTTATTTTATCATTAAAGTGTTGATGATTTCTGCACTTAATTAAATTAAAAGTATAATTTAACTATTTGATGGAGAATTAGCATGTTTCATCTTAGAAAAACATTTGTCATGTTAGCATGGGAATAACAAATGTTATATGTTAGAGTATGCTAGAATTAATTATTGCATGTCCCATAAGATTTTTATACTATTTTGAATTTATTGAGTATTGTCTATTTAAGTAAAGTAGACACCATGCACTCTATGGAGCATGGATGTAGTTTCAAATTTAGTCAATTTGTACACATTATTGAAGTGAACTTATGATTTATAAGGTTTTAAGATATCTAGAATGTTTAAATACATTTATATAGAGAGAGATAATAAATACTATAAGATAGTAATAAAAATGACACAATTTTATTTTCAAAAGCTTCTTCATTTTTAAAGATTAAAAATGATAATTTTATATTCATTTTATCACACGCATTACCAACGTAAAAATAAAAGACTAAATATAGATGAGAGTGGCATACAATTCAAAGTTTGAGGCTCAAGAATAAGAAAGCATAAAAAGAGAGGGCATTTTTCCATTTTCAAAATTCCAAATTCCAATCCTTATCAGCAGCTGACTTATGAACCAGCAAGCTCCCTTTTTGCCCAAACATGAGGAGGAAAATAACAAAGATTGCACCTCAAATTATAGAGTTGGCTTCCTCAGAATTCAATAGCTTCTTTTCAAAATATATATTATTATTGTTTTCTCACAAAAGTTATATTTTACTCTCTTCATTTTAAATTATCTATTATATTTTTATAAATAATTTTTCAAATTATTTATCCTTTTAAAAATTCAGAACAAAATTAATTATTATCTTTTTTGTATTTTAATATAATTTTTTTTGAAGACTATAATTTTTAATTATTAAGTAAATATTTAATAAAGGGATATTACAATTTAAATAAGATCTAATTAATTAAAAAGATTTCTAATTAATATTTTTTTAAAAACCGTATACAAAAAAAAAGGACAGATAATTTGAAATTGAAGGAGTAGTCATTATGATTAACGAGTCATTTATTAAGACATGTCTGACTATTTGACTTGACGACCATGGTCATTAGTCAATTTCCAATTAACATAATAACACAAAAAAAACAAGAAATTAAATAACAGTAAACATTAGAATATTATTTTTCTTCCTTCTATTTATTTGCTTCTCCCCTTTCATCATTTTCTGCCCCTCCTTTCATTTCTCCCTTTTAATTATACTTTATTCTCTTGTCTAGGAACCAAAAAAGAAAAATCTCTTTGCCTTCTTCTTAATTCTTGCAGAATATTAATTTAATGGAGATTGTCTTGAAAATTCAACTTGTTTGGAGCTCACTATATCTATTCCTGGTTCTTCTTCATCATCATCTTTCCATTCTTCTGGTAAGTCAATATAATCTCATATACTAATTGAGTTCTAAACTTAATATTTATGTATATTTGACAGATCTTTTAATACAAATACAGATTGTTAAACAAAAGTTAGTGTGTTTTATGTATATAAACTTCTATCTCAATATATACCTTGACCCTTGCTAAGGGAGTTTAAGATCTAATATGTGTATAAATTAAAGTAGTAATATTTTGGCAGAAGGATGTCCAACTGGTCACCATTCGCTTAGGGTTTCTTGCATAGTATATGATGGAGTTACTTTTAATTTTGTTCTTTCCATTTTTGCACAGTCTTGTGTTGATTTTCTTTTATTTTTTCTGTTATAATTGATGAAGGTGAAGGATATAATATGATGAAGGCTGGACATAAATCAGGTACCATCAGGTGGAGATATAGATGAAGAAAACATGGAAGAATTAGAAGAAGAAGAGAGCTCTAATAATAATGGCCCTCAAGGAAAAAGCTCCGTTTAACAAAACAACAATCTTTTCTTCTTGAAGAGAGAAGCTTCAGACATAAATCACTTTGAACCACATAGTATATATTAATACATATATCACCTTTTTACCCTCAACATGCATCATATATTATTTTTTTTCTTTTTCTTTTATATGATCAATTCTTTAATAATAATAAATGCAGAAACAAAGGAAGCTTTAGCGATGCAATTAAAGAAGCTAAGGCAAGGCAAGATGGAGTTTGGTTTCAAAACCGTAGAGCAAGGTTTTATTTCTTTTGCTCCTAATTAATTAAAAAGTCAAAGAATTTTATCAAAATATTATTTATTTGTCAGCAATTTTCTTCATGATTTGTTGGTTGCTGCTGCAATTAATTAACCCATTCATAGATGTTGGTAGTTGAGAGACTTGAGATGAGATCATGGCAAAGGTACTAATTTTATATATATCGAAAACTAAGTTAGATAATAGAATTAATTAATTATTTATGAGAGAGAGAGAGAGAGAATAATGTATATAATAGAGAGAGAGAACAAGGATCAGATTCTATCCCATTAATTGTTCTTCTTGTTCATCTTCCTTTCTCAGTACAGATAGAGATACATCATCATTCTATGATGCAATTATCTGAATAAACTTTTAACAACCAAAAGTAAAAGCTAGACATGGAGGTTTTTGTACTTGGGGGCGATAGGCCATAAACTTCTCTCACTCTTTTTTTTTTCTTATTCGATATTTGATATGTATATTAGATTTGATTAAATTTGAATTTGCAATATGAAAATTTCCACATTGAGAATAAAGATAACACTCTGTAATAAAAAATAATTTCATATTTAACGCGAAATATACATTAAAAATAAAAATAATAGTTATAACAATCTTGGTTGGGAGGGTGATAAAGGTCAAAGGGTCAATTAAATACAGCTAAAACAATGTTGGTAAATGCGGGGCAGACACGCAGGTATAGCTATTCATGACTTTTTTTAATGTTAAAAGAGTACAATAAGGTTTCAAAGTCAGATAGCAGTGCACGTACGTACTTGTTGCAGAGGTTTATTGGCCGGGTTAAGTATATACTAGTTTTGAATAGATTATTTGATTTTATACTTTTTTTTAAAAATAAAAATATAAATTTGATCAAAGTTATTTAGTGCATGTACAAATATTGCAAGTTATATTTCTATTGATCAAATATTGAGGATTAACAAATTAAAGGTCATTTATTTAGGAGTTAATTAGGAACAAACTCCAGAAAATTAGGGTCATAAAAGGAAAGAGACCAAAAGAGGTTCCACCAAAGAAGAGGCAAATAGAATTGTTACACTAAAGTCACATCAAGTATTTACTTGACAAATAGCTAAGCTTATAAAATACATATATTTTTTTCCCTTTTAGAGGAGAATTGAAAAGAATAATTGATCAGGCATTTAATTAGTTAATTAGAGAACTTTTCAGGTGTTAGCCATAATGCACGTGCATTTGGCCCAAAGTTAGAAGAAAAGTTCAACGCATTAATTAATTACTCCATCCAACGCTTGCTTCTTTTCAGACCTGCATTTACTACATAACTCAACTAATTACACTTTTATGCATAAATTGCATAATTGGTGGAATAGATAGATGAATTAGAGGTGTCAATAGGATAATTTTAATCCTTAAGCTTAAACAACAGATCATAAATTCATAACAGGAGCAAATAATTTGAATTCATTATATTTGTCATTCAAATCCAAGAACAAGCTGAGCAAACAGAGATGGAGATATGAATACTTAAAGAGATGGTTGGTTCATTGACCGGAACAAAATCGAAGACTTAAAAGAGTGGAGGAATTACGAGCCATGAAAGTAGGTCCGCCAACGGGTGACTGTCACCGCACAGCTGCCAGCCGCGGTCGGCATCAACCCTCTGCATGTGCCCTCAGCCAGGCAGGTGTGTGCTGCGGTCAGAGACGAATCAAAATTTAAAATTAATAGGTATGAAACAATTACATAGTATATATATTTTAAAGTTTCTTTCTTTTTTCATATGTTTATATCGTACGATTCAAAAACAATAGTTTAGTGATTTCCATTAAATTCAGCTTTTAATTTTTTATTAATTCCGTCTATTCTATTAGCTAGTATTACCTTTTCTGTTACTTATTTACTTTTTACTCAATCAACCTTTCTACAAAAAGAAAAAAATATTCTTTCATCTAAGGTTTTATTTTATATGTACTAATTACCAACCATGGCAAACATCAAGCGGTCACTTTTTACTAATGACTGCTATCAACTGCCATTACCAACCCACTGCAATCAATCCACCATGGCAAGTGATCATGGTAGGCCACTACTACCATTACCAATGTCTAGCATTAATTGTTTCTATGGCATAAGGAATAACATTGGTGTTTTCTTTGACATTATCACTCGTTGACAATCGAGTTTGAATAATCTTTCAATAAATATTTAAATTAAAATTATTGAGTTCGGATAATTCTCGGCCCCTAATTGGGGACAAGGATGCCCCTACAAAATGGCACCGATAACTTCTTGTCTGGTAAAGCATAGCATCGCAATTTTTTAGGCCCGACAGGCGACACCCTTCCACAGCAATAGTTAGTCAGCCTCCTTCCTTAATTATGTTGTACTAATGACTAATGATGATTTGATGAATTCTCTCAAAAAGACTAGTAGTAATAATAACTTAGGTCAGACAATAATTAACTCATGTTGATATATAGAGTGACAAAGTAGTTGTTGCTTTATACATTGTACTGAATATGTTTAACTAAATTTGATAATGTACTAAGATTTGACTTGGGTTAATATAATTAATTAAGAGCCTAATGATGTTTTTCTCATATTTATATGTATCTCTTAGATTATTTTGCCTATATTAATGTAATATATGGCTGTTTATATTTTTTTCCAACTAACTGTATATGCAAACTATTTATATATTTTCCAACTAACTAATATGTAAACTGTTTTTTCTCTTCTTTAAACTCCGAAAGCAAGAATAATAATTAATCACTACGTTACTCATATTTTATGAAAGATCCCATCTCGCTAATATAATTTTTTTTACGACATCCTAATTTAATTATAAGGTTGTGTGTGGATTATATATTCTTAATTAGTTGTAATATACCCAAGTAATTAACTGAGGAAATTATATAGGACAAACAAATTTGACACGATTTTTTAGGGTTATCACAGAGCCAACTTTGCATACTTATACTATGATTACTCTTAATCTGGTTGAGGTAACGAGATAGAAAAAGAAGTTGGACTACGGTTAAATCTCTCTATAACATCGTTGTTTTATTTAGATACTTTTTCATTATTATACAAAAATATTATTATAAAAAGAATCTATAACAAAACACAACATGAAATTTGATTCTAAAGAGAATCTTGATCGACATAATAAAGTATTAATATAGATGATCATCACAGAAAACTTTAGCTAATGTAGTATAGTTGCAAATGGAGCCAATTGCCAAGTTTGAGGAAGGACTTTGTAGCCCAAAGTTCCTAAACATGGGCCAAGCCCATCTGCATATGTAGTGAACTTGATGCAATCTTTGGCCCGTCCGTATGTATATATATATAGAGAGAAAATTTCAGAAATGGCAGCAACTTTGAAAATAAGCAAGTAACAACATTTTACTTATTTACTTAAAATGATAATATTTTATGTGTAAATCTGGTTGGAGTGAGTAATTTTAGGAATTATGTTTTATTTGTAAATAATCGATTCTTTTTTTAGTCAGCTGACAATTGGCCCAGCATTCCTTGAATAAAAAGAATTCTAATAAGCTGATAGAATTCTTATTTACCATAATAACTTATGAAACAAAACAGAAAAAGTTACAAAGTATTTTATTTCTTGTTACATAATGGTAAATCAGAATAAAGAAATAATAAAGAATAGTTTATATCAAAATGCGAGACAAAATACTTATACATGTGTATATATATATATACTTATATATATATATGCTATATCTTATGTTATATATATGCTCATAACATATTATATAAATAAGATTATAAAGTTTATGTATTTGAATGTATCAAATACATATAATACATATAATAAAACATACGAATATGATATTCCAAAATCAGAAAATAACACCCCGATTAACGAGATTTTTCTAAAATCTATTTGAGATTCCAAAACATCTAAAGATTTGATTACAAAAAAGAAACAATGATTCTGAGAGTTAAAAAAGAATTTTATCTACAATATAAAAAATATATATTTTAAATCAAAAAATAAATGAAAATCATGAATGGAACTTACGATTTGAGATGGATTCTAGAGACAAAAAATAGAGAATAGCGAGAATCGTGAAGGTTTGATAGGAGGAGGAAATCGGGTTGATGATATTGAAGATTGAGGTAGAGAAGATGAAGGGGGCGGACAGTTATTGGAGAACTTTTAGGCATTGAATATGGACACGATGAAAAACACAAATACAAAGAAAAATGGCCAATTAAATGAAATAAAGTCGCCCATATATAATTTTTAAAAGCGTGGCTATTATAAGTAAATAGTTTCATAATTATGATATGTTATATAATTTTTCCATATATACTCATCAAGAAGAAAATTTATATTTATGGTGACAAAAATGAACAGAAAAGAATAGATATTATAGTAGAAAAGCTTTATACTCCTATCATTGTATTCTTAGGGTGATTTATTTTAAAATATTACAAAAATAAAAAAATTAAAAAAATTAAAAAAATTAAAAAAATTAAAAATATTTTTAAATATTTCAAATTAATTATCCAAACAAAATTAATTCTCGCCAAAGTATTTTCAAAATAAGCTAATTTTGAAATTAACAAAATAGATTATTGGTTGTGAAAGTTTAAAACTGCGGGATTAGTTACTATTATTTGATATTGAGAATTGGGCTTCTTGATTTTGTAGGTGTGTTGCGAAAACTGGTTTTTGTTACAGGCCTCTTTGTGAAACCAAGTAGCAAAGATATCAGTATCCTAAGTCTTGCAAGGTCCAATCCATTTCTATGCCCAGGTTGTAAATCTGGATTTAAAAAAAAGATAATTTGAGGTTAAATGGGAATTGATCGATTGAATTTCAGAAAATCCATGGACTATGTCACACGAAGGGTGGGAATAATCCTAAATTCCTCTTTAGTGACACAAATACTATTTTAAAAAAAGTGACTTTTGTTATTGTATAGGAATAAGTTGAGATAATTCTAAATTTCTATTTCGTAATACGAAATATCAAAGCGGACATTATTAGTCAATGTAGAGTAATAATTATTGATCGTTAAGTCATTTCGGATTGATCGCGGAATTTGGGGTCAAATAGGGGTGGTCGATCGAGCTGAAAAATTCAACATGAAAAATTGAGATAATTCTAAATTCCTATTTCGTGACGATATTCCAAATAAGTGGCGTTAGTCTTTGCAAAATAGTTATTATTGACGTCGGGTCATCTCGAATGAACTCATAAATTTGAGTCCAAGCGGTGTTGGTTGATCGAATTTCAAAAAATTCATAACCTATAACACACAAGAATTGAGAAAACACAAATTCCTATTTCGTGATCATGAAATGCCCACATTAGACATTACACCAAAGCAATGTGTATAGATCACCGAGTCTTTTGGGATGAACCAATAAAATTTGAGGCCCGGCTAAAATTCGGTCATTCGAATTCCAAGAAAATGTATGGACTATACTTTACAAAAAAATTGATAACAATAGAATTTTAGTTTCGTGACACAAAATGCCAAAAAAATAATGTCGACATTATAAAGTAATGAAGTATCGATCAACAACTCGTTTTGGATAGACTTTGTAAAATTTGAGGGCGAATAAAGTTGGTTATTTGAATTACGAAAATCCATGGACTATATCTCACGAGAGTTGATATAATCTGAATTCCTTTCGTGATCGATGCTACAAGAAATGACTTCTCTCATTGTAAATTAATGAGTATCAATCACCAAGTTCCTTGAGATGGAACCATAAAATTTGGCGCCATAGATCATCAATCGATCAAATTTTTAAAAATTTATGAACTATAACATATAAAAAATTGAGATAAGTGCTAAATTCTTATTTTATGACTCCAAAGTATCAAAAAAGAAAGACGTCATCATACGCAGCGAATGAAAATGATTAGGAAACATAACTCTTTATAGTTTGAATAAGAAAACAAATTATGTGAAAGAAAATATGTGTTATTCAAATTTCTTATACGTATAAAATAAAAATCACTCGTAAAAATATATTAAAGTACAAATAAAGTTATAAAAGAATTAGAACACATCAATTTAACCCTTAATTAACTACCATTTGAGTACCTAGATAGCTAAAAGGGTGCATCATCTAGAGACTTATGCTAGTGGGGACTAGGTAGTTCAAGTAGATGGTGAGCGAAGAAAGAAGAGCATGAGAATGTGGGTGGTGGGCCAAGTCCAATGGGCCAAACAAGCCCACCTCTTTTGACTTGCACATTCAGAGAGACTGTGACTTCAAACCACTTCATCTGGACCATACTTTTGTCACATTTTTTTCCTTTATGTACTATACCGTCACTTGCATCTCATTGTCTTTCCTCTTTATATCTTCTTCATTGTAGAACAAAAAATAGGATCTTCAAAGACATTACATGCATATTGCAAATATAGATGAGTACAAATGTAGTTAGCTAGGAAGTTTTGTTACTTTGGGACAAGATGAAGAAAAAAAGGTTTGGGATGGGAGGTGGGGTTGTCGAGAAAGATTTAGTAATTTGGCATTTCATATATGGATGGGAATATTGTTGTTTAATTTGATATTTTTTTTTATCACTTGCAAATTGATGTCTATTCTTACTTACCCCCATTCAATTAATGCTAAGTGATAAATTATTATATATCGCTAGTTAGAGACCAAATTTAGATGTTAGTTAGTGAATATTGAGAAATTTTCAAGTTTTGATTAGCATCACTTGGTAACTTAATAAAAATACTAACCTATAATTACATGTTAAAATTCATGATAATCTGAAATTATATATATATATATTTATATTATTCAAAATAGGAATTCATTTCATTTCTTGATTTACTCAATGTTGAACCCTCATATTATGTTGTCCACACTTCAATAAATAAGCTTGGAGTTGCCAATCGTCAAATTTCCACATCAGATCTTAATGAGTGATTTGGTCTCAATAATTCCCTCTTCATAATATAACTATTGGAGAGTTGAGTTATAACTCAAAAGTTAATTCATTTCTTATTAATTATATGCCATAAAAGTTGTATATATATAGTTTCTAATATGTCTGCCCCTAAAATATCTGAGACAAACATAACAGAAAGTCAGAAACTCAACATAATATAAAGCGCGCATGCAGTCTTCTGCATCCTACTATTATATTTTATTAACTGATTTGTCATTTTATTTTGCTCCCTCTAATTTTAATTTGTTCAATAATTGGAATGACTTGTTTAAATTTTATCTTAAAATGGAATGACAGTGTAGTTTACAGCTTTTTTTCTATACATGACATACTTGTGACAGTCATGAAGTCATCTTTCTTTTATTAACCCCAAGGCCATATGCAAAATCCTATAGGATTCATATATACTTATTTAAGTTTTAGCTGTGTTATTTGATACTCCGTACACAACCTTACTCAGTTTAAACATAATAAATTAAATCCACCAGAAGAAGAAAACTTATAAGTTTAATCATATAGAAACAAGCATTTCAAAGATTTTAATTTTGCGCTCCTTTCTTCTAATTGACGTGGGAAAAATATAATTTCAAATACGTAACCAAACAAGAGGCACGTGATGCCACATACTGCAGAAGTCAAAAATAAAGTTTCGGTAAATCAACTAAGTTGAAATAAATAGAGGTCTCGGTGAACAAGTGAAATCGCTCTACAAACTCTACCTTAAAAGGTAACTAAAGATAACGAGTACTTGAGAAAGAGCTAAGACTCTAGAGACAACGGACCAGGAGCTGAAGAATGATTAAAGTGAAGGTGACAGCAGCGAGGTTATGCAAGATCTGCCCCAATAACAAGAAAATGATAGTGACATTTTCTTGACTTGTATAAATATCAGCAGTTATATTACCGCATTGTATTATATGACTCATTTGGAGTCATTTGATTGATCATAATTACTATGTCAAAATCTATAAATAGGTGCTCGGCTTCCTCTTGTTAAATCCAGTTTATTCATTACTAGCCGGATCATTGATGTCAGAGGCTTCAGCGAGGATAACATCGGATAGTCTATATTTCTTGATATAATTAACTTGTCTTACATATATTTTATTCATTAATCCTTTAACAACTGTATTTATCTTTATAAACTCCTAATTTAATTGTGATTTTACCTATATAAAGTGTTTTAGATCTCTTTGTAAATTTCGTTGCCTTTGAGATTTTATTGATAAACAAATATGAAATGCAAAAATCAAACTATCTAAGTTTTTCGTGAATCCAAACATTGTATCTTCAAGACCTTTTATAATAAGATTATATATATATTAACAATTCAAAATAGAAAAAATATAACTGATAAAATCTTGATAAAAGAAAACTTTATTTAACTCTTCAAATAATAGTCTGCATCACATGGCCCGAATTAACAAATTAAGTGATCATATATGTTTTAACTAATGAAAGTGATTTTGACAGTAGAGTTTAGATCTTCAAAATATAATTAAATTGATCTCTCTAAATATGAATATATGATTATATTATTATTATTATTATTCTTGATGGTTCTAACTAACCAATCCTCCTTTAGGTAGAAGAACATTTTTGTTTGCTTTTTAAGTTGTAGTTCCAGAATTAGAAGTTTGGTAATTGGGTGCTTGTGGAAGGGGTGGTCCTCTTATGGTCAAATCATTGTCCAAAACAAACTTTATTTGAATTGGGACTTTGAGAAGAGTTGCCTATATAGTGGATGAGTGATTGGATTCAAGAAAGATTGTCACCTTTTTTTTTGAATGGAATGAATCTGATAATGTTACTCAATCATGCAGGCACAAAGTTGATTGATCTTACAATTACATATGAGTGTGACATATATTGAACTACCCAAAAATGAAAATAACTTTCTTTCAATAGTTTGTTAATTAATATGCAAAACAAACTTCCATAATGTATACTTGCTGATTTATTTTTGTTAATAATTTTCCATCAAATTTGATGCTTTAATTTTATATTATATATATCCTGTCCCATTTCAAATGTCAAGTCATTCTTTACTCTTCTTAAGTGACAAACATATAATTATAACATTAACTAAATTCTAGCAGACAATATTGGCGCACTTATCATCAAGTTTGTTACTACATGTACAGCTTATTGATGAGTTTGTAATTAACTAGCTAACATTAATTCATTTAGCTAGTAATTTTTCTATTATAGTATAGGTGTAGGGACGGATGCTTAATGGACTTTGTCAAAATAAATCACCTCATACAGATATTGTCATTCGCATGGTATATATTATGTGTATTAGTGTGTATCTATAAGTTTATAGCTATTAAAATGCAATAATAGTTATATTATTGTTATGTGCGGATGCATGTATGAATTTGTGCTACATTTCTTATTTATCTTTACATTTGTGTCGTATTCTTGTGATAATAATTAGACGTAACTGATTTAACAGAGTCCAATTTATTTGTCACTTCTAATTTTCGAATATACTATAGAGCCTCCCCCTCTTGTACCTTCCTTGAACGTCTTAACATATGCTTTTGGAGCAGAATATTGATGTATACAATTATGTCAATTTTATGAGAAAACAACATAAACCGAGAATATGGGAATATAATTAATATCAAGAAACTGTTCACAAACAGTTGCAATTTAAGCAAGTTATGCTCTTCTTTAGTATTTTTCTAAATGTTGGGTTTCAAATGAAATCTCTTTTTAAGATGTAGGTCAAAACCAAATACCAAATACTATATAAGATATTATATTAAATTATTAAGATATTATTTATTGGACCTAAGAAGGTCACGGACACAGACCAAGATTCACCTAAACTATACCCGTAGAAATATAACCATTAATCCCAAACATATTACAGCAATAGCAACATATGTGTCTTAACTTTACAAATAAAATATACAATATATTTTACAAGAAATTATAAAAAATATTTTATGATATACCCTCAACTCATATCTCAAAAACATATAATAAAGAAATAAATTAAACTACACTTCTCTCTAGATTTTGGAGTATTGGTTATCGTTTTTGTAAGGCTAAGCTTCTAAATTAGTACAGGGAGGATATATAATCTAATCCCTAATCCTTTGCCTAAAAAGTAATTAACCTGTAATTATTCAGCAAATATTAATAAGTTGCCTAATTAGGTGAAGAAATCAAATTAATTAATACTTGTGAATCTGTTTTCAGTATCAAATATAGATACAGATTCATAATAGTGATGGAATGGTTTGAAATTTTTATATCCTTAATAAAAAAAATTAGATTTGAGCTTCTGAGAATAAGAGATAATTTTTTTAAAAGCTCACCTTAAAATAAATAAAAAAACCTTTTTAATTTTTTTAAAAAAAATAGTAATTTCATGAACAAGAAGTGAAGAA
Organism: Datura stramonium; assembly: GCA_018107945.1. Lineage (NCBI taxonomy): Eukaryota > Viridiplantae > Streptophyta > Magnoliopsida > Solanales > Solanaceae > Datura > Datura stramonium. Next base: position 511,848 of record JACEIK010000182.1, on the reverse strand, counting down.
GCAATGTCATTTCATCCTTACTTTATTTAATAAAACATTGCAGCTTGAGAACCTGCTTCTTTTTTTCAGTTGGCAGCAATTTTTAATCGCGACGAAACGAATAATAATTATGTGTTGTGACCAGTTTCAAATGCATTTCTGGGCATGGTATAAGGTTCCATTTTCTACGAGTTTATTTAAATGGTATATGTATTATCCCAATACTTGAAATTAAGATTTGCTTATACAACAAAAACAAAGAGAGAAGAAAAGTTGTCCACGTCCTCACACAACCCAGCCCATCAAATACTTACTATATTACATTTACATGCAGACTCTTGAGTAAATAATTTTGACAAAGAGCATTTAATTTATAGGGCACTTGTGCCCCTTTAACCTAACTATACTATGTGGTCACCTCGTAACCAACTCACAGCAAAGAAATTGAACCCCTTTTTCTCAACTGTACCTTTATCAATATCTAATCACAAATATTCAACTGGTCCCCAAAAAAAAAAACTTAAAATAAAAGTTTCACAAGTTTCAAGTTCAGTCACCTCCACTCCCTATATATAAATCTTCCATATTTTACACCTTCATGTAATTTCACTTTGTTCACTCTTTTTCTTATTTCCTCTTCCCCCAAGAAAGGAAAAACACACTTTCTCATCAGTGCCTTTTTAATCTCTCTGATATTTGCAGCAGGGTAGAAACATATCAGAGATTCGTCTGCGTCAATTACTGCAGAATCAACCAAACACATACACAAATATATATCCTTTCAGTCACTAGCAATACACAGTGCAGTTAAATAACGGTTTTTCTTTCTTCCTTGCCATCTCCTTACCCATTTGGCCATTTCTTGATTCTTTCTCAACTTTTTGCAAAAATGATTACTTGGCACGATCTGTATGTTGTGTTAACTTGGTTGTACCTCTGTGCGTTGCTATGATCTTGGCTTATGGCTCTGTTCGTTGGTGGAAAATCTTTTCCCCTGATCAATGAACTCTGGGATCAACCGATTTGTGGCTATTTTTGCAGTCCTTTACTGTCCTTTCACTTTATAAGCCATAAACAATCCATATGAGATAGAACTTCCGTTTCATGCTGCTGATTCACTACAGAAAGTTATCATGCTTGTGGTTCTTGCTTTATGGGCTAATTTGACTAAAAATGGCAGCCTTGAATGGAGCATCACGATTTTTTCTCTTTCTACACTACCCAATACATTGGTGATGGGTATCCCTCTGTTAATTGCCATGTATGGTGAGTACTCTGGCAGTCTCATGGTACAGGTAGTGGTGTTGCAGTGTATAATATGGTACACCCTTTTGCTTTTCTTGTTCAGGTACCGTGGGGCCAAGATGCTTATAACGGAGCAATTCCCAGAAACTGCTGCCTCCATTGTTTCATTCAAAGTGGAATCCGATGTTGTTTCTCTTGATGGCCATGATTTTCTCGAAACCGATGCTGAAATTGGCCAAGACGGTAAACTTCATGTTACTGTAAGGAAATCAAATGCTTCCCGGAGGTCGTTTGCTATGGACCATCGGCCTTCGAATCTCACCGGAGCAGAGTTTGCTTCCTCAGTTCTTCGAGAAATCCAACACCCAGAGGGTCTAATTTTAACCACAATGATTTTACTCTATGATGCATTTCCCCGGAGAAGATTATCAATTTTGGTCCTGCAGATATGTACTCTGTCCAATCTTCTCGGGGTCCGACTCCGAGACCATCCAATTTCGAAGAAAACTGTGCTCCAGGAGGTCTGGTTCAGAGCTCTCCGAGGTTCAATTATTTCCCACGCAGCAGGCAGCGCCGGGATCTTATCCTGCCCCGAACCCCGAAATTGCTTCGACAGTGCCCAAAAGCACAAAACCTCAGCAACCAAATGTACAAGCACAGAAGCAGGAGGCACAACAACAGCAACAGCAGCAGCAGCAGTCGAATGCAAAAGCCAATAATCACGATGCTAAGGAGCTTCACATGTGTTTTGTATGGAGCTCAAGCAATTCCCCAGTGTCGGAAACCGGCAGCCTCCACGTGTTCGGCAGCAATGATTTCAGTGCTAACGAACAATCAGGTCAGTCCGATGGAGCCAAGAAATCAGGATGTTGGTTTCCTGATCATCCTCCAAAATGAGGATATTAAAGGTACAATTTATTTATTTTTTACTTGTTTAATTAACTCATAAATTGGAATTAAAAATTTGAAGATAGAACATAAACTGTTTATAAATACTATTATAATATGCTTTAAGTTTTATATTTGAAGCCATTCCGCAAACAGGGGAATTCGGTGGGGAGGATTTCACCTTTGGAGGTGCCAATGGTGGTGGAAAAGACGGGGACGAAGAAAAGAGCGAAAAGAGGGACCCACTGGACTGACTAAATTGGGGTCCAGCTCCACATCGGAGCTCCACCCCAAAATCGGCGGAGTTCAAGATGCTGGTGTCGGAAAACAGATGCCTCCGGCAAGTATTTATGACCCGTTTGATCTTAATCATGGTTTGGCGTAAGCTTATCCGCAACCCAAACACGTATTCAAGCCTTATCGGTCTGATTTGGTCCCTAATCTCATTCCGGTAAGCTAATTCCTGATTAAAGCATCAATTATTGTCCTATGTTTTTCAAACATTTTCAGTTAATTTGTCCATCAATTAATTAGGTTGTTTTGTTTGTTTGTTTGTTTGTTTTTGCAGGTGGCATGTGCATATGCCCAAAATTTTAGAGAAGTCAATTTCCATTCTCTCAGACGCTGGCCTTGGAATGGCTATGTTTAGCTTGGGTAAGTAAATAATATAGAGTTGTCAATAAATAATTCGTACGTATTAAGTCTATTTTTTAATATGAATATAGGGTCCGATTAAATTTAGAACTATAATTTTGTTGTATTAATTCTTGACACTCGCATTATCATATTTATTTTTCAACTATATTTTGTACCTTGTTTTTTAATGCTTATAGTACCTTTCTCTTTCATATACCAAACCATTTTAGTACGTTAAGTTTTGCAATTTTGACCATCCAATGGCAGTAGTAACAGGGGTAGTTATATTATCAAAATCATAGTCTTCGTGGGGTCGCGAAGCTAATGTCCTTACTTGACTAAGATCATTGATTTGGTTACTAGTTGTTGAAATTTAATGTGAGAATTTTCAAAAGTTATTTAAATACAGAAGAAGACAGAAGATGAATGAAGAAATTTTAATTGGTTATGCGTTTGAAAGGTCATGACACGTATGCTTTTATTTTTTATTTGTATATATTATTAGTGCGAAGAGTAACGAGATCAGTTAAACTTGATGTGTAGGTTTGTTTATGGCTCTTCCAACCAAAAATAATTGCGTGCTTGTTGGATTACAGTGGCTACATTTGCAATGGCAGTGAGATTTCTGACTGGCCCAGCAGTTGTGGCTGCTGCTTCAATTGCCGTCGGCCTTCGTGGTACCCTTCCACCATGCCAATATTGCACAGGTAATTTTTGGTGGCCATGAAATGACAAATTTCTTATCTCCCTTATTTAAAGTTACGTGTATATGGCTGGTTCACAAATACTTCAGTATTTCATTATGGATGTAATTTTAAAATGTTCTTTCTTGATTATTATTATTATTTTTTAAAATAAACATTTTCTTGTAATGGTTTCTTTTAGGCTGCATTGCCACAAGGGATTGTCCCATTTGTGTTTGCTAAGGAGTACAACGTTCATCCAGCTATTCTTAGCACAGCGTAAGTAAAATTGCACAACCTGTTATGTCCATAAATTGTTACTCGTGCAATAATTTGCTCCTTTCTTTTTCTTCTTCTTCTACATTTCAGGGTTATTTTCGGGATGTTGATAAGCGCTTCCAATCACATTAATTATTACTACATCATCCTTGGATTATAAGAATATATGTTTAGTAGAAAGAAAGAAAATAAAGAGTAAAATCAGAGGCTCAATCAAGCAGGATGAGAATTAAAATTGCCAAGAAAATTCCGAGATATTTGGAGCATAGGACAAAGAGATTTGACTTAAATTTAGTTATTGAGGCCTCCATTTGAAGAAAACAACATCAAAATGTTTACCAAACTTGAAGAAAAGGAGACAAAGAGGAGCAAAACATGGAAGCAAAAGGGATGATTATAGTTTATAGTCTATTTTTCTTCCCCATAATCATTACGCGTGTGAAGTATCAATTTGAAAAAACAAAATTGTCAATTAGTAGAAATTCAGATTGCTTTTGACTTTTGAATGTTAGATTGTAGTACTTTTTAGTTCTACTTCTTTCCTTTTTTTTTTTTTTTTTTAATTAACCACTCTCGTGTGTATTTATTTACTCAGGCTATTGCTAGTTTGGTTTGCTAGTTGTTTACTTCCCACGTGTAATTACATTTAGATATTTAAAGACTTATGGTCAAAATTTTCATGCATAGGTGTAAAATTTATAACTTACGAGTTTGAATAGTGAGATCAATCATTGTTACTTGTGTTATGTGATACTTTGTGTATTATATGCCGTCATTTTATGACAAAACAGATTTCATGTCTTCTTCACATTGTAATGTGAAAATGATGTATTCATAAAAAGTGAGACATTTCACATTCAAAGATGATTTTTCACCTCAAAAGAAAGAAAAAAAGAGCAACGATGCTAAAAGAGCTATTTAAAAGGGAAAAGGAAGAGGAAACAGTGGGTGGATCTTTGAAAGAAAATTTTATTTTTTTCCTTCTAAGGCTACAATGGATCTTTACAAATTGCTATTACCTTTTTTAATTTGGCAACAAAGCACTTTGGGTGTGGGGGCTTTCATCGAAAGTAGCAACGTGAGATAACTCTATACAATGAAAAAAAGCTGCAAACTGCATGAGTCAAAGTGCTACTTTACTTTTGGCTTTTGATCACTCTATTGTCGAGATAATGATTCAGAACACTGAAATTACGATATCATTTTTTTAGTTTTAATTACAAATAGAAGTATAATTGCGTACAGAAAAGTTTAAATACTAGTTCTATCAAATCATTTATAAGTTTTAATTATTAACATTTTAAATTATCGTTCTAAAAATTCAGAATCTATATAGTTAAAATTTTGGTTTCTTTTCAAATTAGAATTTCAAGTTTGCTCCTTGAAAATAAAATAAGAAAGTTGCTAATAGAGTGTGTTTCAGTTAATGGATAGCCAAGTAATATAGATTCGAATAAATTAGAATCGAAATGAATGTCGAAGCAGCGGATGATAACTTAAAAAGAAAGATGATACCAGATCATTGATCAGGATGATGATAGTGATGTGCCCATAATCCTACCTACTCCTCCTGCCCAAGCATGGGTTTGTAATACAATGAACATATCACCTCAAAAGTTGTCCTACTTTTTTCATTTTCATTATGTTGAAATGTTGAAAAAGTCATACTCACCATATTCAACTAAAAATAGTTCATGAGCTCTTTAAGTTATATATGCTGATAATCTCAATTTTCTTACATTATTACTCTAACTAAGTGCTTTGAAGCTACTAGATTGTCTTCTAATTATGTCATTAACTATAGGTATGAAACTAGCATACTAATTACATTGTAAACCTCTATCTTTAGACAAAGTTGATAGAAAGAAAGTAATAAAGAGAGAGAAATTAATGCACAGAAACATAAGAGGCAGGGTATAATATTTATCTACATTTGACATTTGCATCATATCAAACTAAATGATATACCTTTCACTTGATCATAACTAAAGGATGAATATATACATAAATATTGAATACGAGTAAATTTTTGCCTCTAATACGGGATCGATTAAAACAATTGGTGGAAGCTACGCTATCTTTAGATCAAAAATTACGCGTTTAGTTAGATTAAAATTTTTAATTTTATGTATAAATATTAGATGTGTCTATTCTTTTTAAATTTTGACACTCTTTAATAAAATTTATTGACTTCACCATTGAGTTGATCGGCTTTAGAGCGACGGGAGGGAATACGCCGAGGAAAGGGGCTGTGTCGGTGATAGCTAGTTGGTGAGGAAAATAGCTTACAAAGGCGATAATCGCTAGTTTGGTCAAAAGAATGATCCAACTACATACATTGAGGTAGAGACACGACCCAATAGCGATGCGGCTACCACAAAATATACAAATTCCAAAATCAATATAATAATTAAGCAATTAATCCCGTAATTTAAAAAAAAAAAGCGTAACACCCAAGTATTTTTGTGATAAGTAAGTAATGGTTGATTAAAAAAGTAGGGAATAGTAGATTGAGATTGTTTAAATTCAACAAAATGTCACGTAGCACAACATTCTCCTCAATCTAAAGACGTTGATTTTGCTGTCGTATTATAAGGGGGCACATGCACTGAAACTTTGCAACTTTCTTTTTTCCCCGAGCACTTCGATTTACTCGACGATTTGTTCTCTTTTTTTTTTTTTTACCGCGGCCCCACGAGATGCAGAAATTAATCTTTTCACCTTGAATTACGGCGGTAAAAAACAAAAAAATGAGTTGACGTGGTTTGAAAGGATATAGAACGTGGGTTGTAGGGAGAACCTAGCAAAAACGTCTCTATATCATGCGCCTCCGAGCTGTGTGTCTCCCATGGTACCTACTCCATGCAGTTGACCGGGTTCAGTTTTCTACACCACGGTGAGAAAGTTTTCTTATTGCGGTAAAACGGATAAAATTCTTTTATTTCTTTTATTCTTAATAAGATATTATCTGATATTTGATATGTGTCGTTCTTAGTATATAAACATGCTTAATTTTTCAGCTGGTGATATCGTGAAATGAATAGCAGCCTCCCATATGTGTTACGAGCTCACAGCAATGCGAGCTCAATTCTGATAATGTTGCGGCTTTATTTTATTTTCCCTCTTAATAATTCGAATTATAATTTTAGAGTTGGATATTGAGCAGCCCTCTTTCTTGTTCCCTCGTTAAGGTAAAATTTGAAGAAAGAGTGACCTAAGTTCGATTTAAAATGACTTTTAAAAAGTATAATTTCCTTGATCTTATCTTATTTTACTTTTTACTTTGTTTATATTTATCAAGATTAGATTAGAACAGGATTTTCTTGACAACAAAAATAAAGATATTATGGTCTCGATAAGAGATAGCCCAAATTACTTAATACTAATCTCTTCCATTTTCATTCCTAGTTATTAGTTATATTTTGGTGAGGCAGAAGCTCTTTGCCCAAATGCAGAAGCACTGTCTTCGATTTTCTAGGATTGAGCTTTTGTCCTTTCTCACTCTAATTATTTCTTTTCTCTTTGAAAAGAAAAAAAACTTTAAAATTAGCCACCAAGATGACTGTTTTGACTCTCTCTATGTATATATTGGTTAAGGAGACCAGATATACATATTAAAGAAATACGATTAAATTTGAATTCATTATGAAAATTTAATTTATATTATAATGTATATTTCATAAGTTTTGGATAGCCGTAAGATTACGCACCGACCGCTATGTACTATAGTTAACGCATGAGGGCAACCGCATTCTCCTTGTAGTGTTAGGCCCATGCATGCACAATAATTTTTTTGAGTAATAGTTATATATTTGATTAGTTAATTTGAACCGTGATCAATCATATCGAGGCGATTATAAAAAGTATATTTAATTGATCGAATATATCGCGATAACTAATACGCAATTGCAAATGCAACATGTGTGTTTCTTTTAACAACGGCAGGCCACATGAAAAAAAACCAAACATAATATTAGTTTGATTTGCTTGTCAACAATGAGGGAACTGAATCTAAGTTTTCAAGACAAGATGTAGATATAATTCGAACACCTTCATTTGTTGTATCCCTTTTTTCCACTATTGTGTCTTGATCTTTGATTTTCCCTTTTAGAAAAATTCTAAATTTAACCCAATATTATAAAGGAAATTGTAGTTTTGGACTGGAATTTTATGGCATTTTTCTTAGAGTTGGAGACACTCGTGGCCCTCTCTCCATAATCCTTTGTATTCGACAAAATTATTATGTTCTTAGCCAGCTACTATGTCATATTCTTTTCTGTTCTTTTTGCTGTCTCATTTTGTTCTTTTTTTCTTACATTTAATCTTCATTTTTCCAAAAAGGTTATGAACGAAATTGTAATTGTATGTATTTCATAGAATTATACAGAAAAGATTAACACGACTTACTAGAATGTCATATTGGACTAGCTATATTTTCATAGTATAATTTTATCCCCTCTAATCTAAATTGACATGAGGTAGATGAAAAAAGAAAATGTTAACGTCTTGATTTTAATGCTATAATAATAACAATAATGACTTGTTACTACTGGTAGGGCCGGGATGAGTGAAGGGAATAATTTCCCAAATACATAACATCTTCAATTGGTACACTCATGTGTTCATATCTACTTTTGGTGATATAGACCTGGCCCCAATACTTTATTTTTATTTAAAAGATGTTTTTTTAAATAATTTTAATGTTAATTTACTACATGTCGTATTTAAATTATAAGATTAATATGTATTTTTTTTGGTTTTTGGGGTTTTTTTTTTTTTATTAAATCTTTTCTTAATTTTTAAAAAAATTCTATATTAAGTTAAAATCAGATCAATAAATAAAAACTGAAAGAGGAGAGACAATATTGTCAAAAGTTAATAATCAATGTAATAGGACAAGTGAATGCCCATGGACTAGTTATAATAGTACTACGACGTCGACTTATATATGTAATTTCTTTTTATTGTTTATTTGTTTCTCAATCCAAATTAATGAATGCATACACATTATGACAAGAATAAAAATGCCGACTAATTTATGATGTCTCTCGACGTCCAAATGATTGATGTAGTAGTGTCATTACAAATGCATATATAGGACTGAGTGTAACAATCAACTTATATAAGTATATTATTAGTGTAAATAATTGTTAAATTTTTAAATAAATTATTATATTAAATAAATTTTGAACAAAAAAACTATTGAGTTATATCGAACAGGAAGACGTGGTCCTAATAAGTCATTTCTCAGGCATCTATTTAAGCTACAATAGCGTGTTTGCTATGTGAAGTTACATGTAATTAACTGTTAATAGTTTCAAGTAACTTTGCATAGAGGTAAAAGTTATTTACACAATCGATTTATAAAAAATTAACTTAATTAAATATATATTGAGCCGTAATGTTGTAAAGTTATATGTATCTATATACACAATCATAGTATAGAATTAATCTCATACTCACACGTGAGCAAGAGAATGAGGGGTCCATTTTCATGTGGCTGCCCATCCCTTGTACATGTGCATAGGATATTCTAGGAGTTTTGGGAGAGGAAAAAGTGACTCAAGCCAAACATGCATATATTGGCTTGTATGGTATTGTGCAATTTGTGGGGTGGAGTAGGATGGACCAAAGTCACGATTCCAGAATTTAGGCGTGTCAGTCAATCTTTAAATGTATTATAAGCGTTTTTTAAAATTGTCGTTCGAAACTTAGTATTTGTTGAAATTTACGAGAAATTAATTAATTAATTTTTGACGGATTATTATCATTGTAAAAATCCTTGGAAAACATTTTTGATGAGTGCTTTTCTGACTGATTTATCATAATATATGTTAGTGTCGAAAATATTGAATTTAAAATTACAAGGTTTTGGGGAAGGACAAGGGTGGTAGGAAGGAGGCTTTAGGGAAGGAGGCTTTGGAGAAGATAAAGGCCAACTAAAGGTAGGGACCTATGAGGTTGAGAATGAAGTTTGGCAGAGACTTTAGTGGTTACTCATTTTATGGCTTTTTCCTTGTTTTTATGTGAAATGGAGGATGGAATAATAGACCCCTTGATTTATTGCTCCTCTTTTCATTTTCCTCTTTTCTTTGTCCCACTTTTTTTTTTTTTTTTTTTTCTTTTTGGCAGAGCTAATTAATTTTCCTACCTAGCAAAGAATATGTGTGGTGAAGATTTTGATGCCTACCAAACACGTCCCTACACTCTTTTAGAAATTACATGAAAGAGCTTGACATTCATTTCTATATCCTCCAACATATAATATATTGCAAGTACCTTAAAAAAAGAAAGTAACAAAGCTCTTTCAAATTCTCGATTCTTTAATTTGAGGAGGCAGTTTATGCTTTTAGGTACAAGTTAACACTTTTTTCTTTAATTTTTTTTTTCTGTATTAAAGCTCAATTATATTCACTACATGACTTATTTTTTGTGGCAATGCTTTAAACAGATTTTTTTTCCATCTCTAATCTCTCAAATTCAAAATCTCTAATCAAGGGGGAGGAATTCCCGTGATCTGACCATACTTCATTTGATAATTAATAAATGAAGTTGATATCGAAGTGTTTATTAAATCTTGGGTATTAATCTTAATTTTAGGCAATCAATGAAAAATCTTCACTTCATGAAGCAAGATACTTCCACGTTGCTTCTTTTTATGTCTCTTAATTAATTAATGCATTTCTCTCATGCAATTTACCTATATATTGTTTAATTCTCTAATTAATTTAATAACAAGAATAAGAATAATTAGCCTATGTAAGTTGTACATGTAGTTATTTATGGTAAGGAATCCCATCACGTGAAAGAGGTAGGACAAAGTTGATTAATACTCAATACTATTTATTAATAAGGAAAAAAGAATGGCTAAAAAAAATTAGATTATTAATGGTTGGTTAATGTTATTCCAAGAGAAAACAAACATATGATTGTGTCCTCGTGTGCATGGCTTTATTCTCTTCTAGGAGCCCATCTTCCTAATTCTAACGATTTGACATAACTACATTTATATCTTCTATAGTAAAATGAATTCTATATACACAAAGTAAAAAAGTTCATTTAAAATTTAAATTTAATGTGTATTCATTGTTCGTTAAAATTATAGATTCAAATTCAATATTAAATATATTTCGTATGAAAGGTTATGAATTCGTAGTAAACCCGTGATTAAACAGCTACATTCACCTCCACTACAACCCACTCATATCATCCATACTTATATGCTCATATGTTGATCTAACATTTGAAATTTTATAGATTCGGAATGCTGTTGAATTAATTAAATTGTTGAGTTATTATATTTGAAAATTAATAATTGATGTCAAAGCTATTGAATTCGACTGAATTCGTAGCTTTAATCGTAAATCCGATCCATCCATGTATATGCTTTGCTTTTATGATTTTTTTGTTTGTGGACTTATCACTATAAAATACATTTTAATAAGAGCAACCTAGCTCAAGGTCTCTCATAAATAAATAAATAAATATAGGATTGAAAAGCAATGATGGTAGATACAAGTGGGACTTGGACATATAGAAAATCAAAAAGCATAGCTCAAATAAGAATAAATGTAAGGAAACAAATAAGAGTTAAAGAAAGAATTGATAGAGAGATGATACATAGTGATGGGAGTAAGTAATTTTGTGAGAAAGTGATAGAAAAGAAGTGTCACAATCTGTGTAGCTTAAACTACAGACATGGGTTGAGGTCCTTTTGGGACCATTTGAGAACTTGAGAGGGACATTAATTGCCTAAATTTTAATTAATAAACTCACTAGATTTCTCATCGTCGAAATTTGAACACGGATCGATATTTTGCAATTTTTATTCACTTCATTGACTATTAGACCTGCATACCCTTGAATGATGCAAACTTCATCTCATTTCCTTAAAGGCTGTTTGGTTATAAAAATTAGGGGGTTAATTATCGAGAAGAATCTTTAAAATTAAAGTTATCTCGTGTTTGATTATGGATATTAGTCAAAATCCCAACAAAATTTTTATAATGGAATTACCAATCCCATATAAAAAGTGGGATCATCTATTTTAATTGTAATCCTCGGTTCATAATCAAGGACTAACCTTGTATTAAACCAAATGATTCCTTAGATAATTACACATCTTCTTTTTTACTTATTTAATTATAAAATTATCACAAGAAAGATGTTAAAAAGAAATATGTGCAAATATTCAGTATCACAAGTTGGTCTATTTTGGTCCCAAAATAGTTGGCACTGTATAATTGTACATGATATAACAACAACGATCTTCATGTGATGAACTTTTTTGGCTATGGCATGTACAAAATTGACTTAATTTTTCTTTTTTCTTTTTACTTTCCCTTCTCTCCTTTTTCTGCTTTAGGTATTTTGATAGAGCTGGACCAAAAGCAGAAATGAGTATCTAGCAATATATGTGCAGCCATGTGGGACTGTTTTTGTAAAGATTTTTAATTTACTTTGCAGGACCAAGAATGATATGATAGGTCCCTAAGTGTATTCATTCATTCATTCATTCTTACTTTTTTCTAAAACTTTCTAACCAGTTTGAGTTTGGTTCATGACTTTCATTCTGCTCTGAATACAATAAAGTTCCAAATATTATTTGTGAGGTATAATTGTTGGATGTGTGAATAAAGATCTATATTTGTAGTAGTTGATTAATAGGTTGAATGTTAAATATATAGGACTTTTAAGATAAATCTTGCGAGCTTGATTAATGACTCTAAGCGAAAAATATCACACCATGTTAAGAGTATTTTTGAACCGGCATATATAGCCAAACAACCATTATCAGAACAAATGGTTCGACAAGACAAATATAGAAATTGCAAAGTGATATTCACATAATAAATCTTAGACATTGACCAATAAATCATGATAATAGATCATGTGGATTGGTAATAGGCCACATGGACCTTAGTTCAAGATAACAAAGTCTCATATCGACCTATCTGGACCTTAGACTGAGAGAACAAAGTCTCATATCGACCTATGTTATATGAGAATTCAATTATTTACATGTTATCATCTTATCTTTTAGGTGTTACAAGGGAATGATGCATGAATTTATAACTATAAAGCTAGAGCAAAAGAACTTTTTTTTTTTTTTTAATTTTAGTTTTTCACCCGATATAAAATATTCATTTTGACCTCCTGACCAATTCGAAGTCACGCCACGCATGAATTTTCTTCAAAGCTTTGAAAATTATGCCAATTCTATATACATATTTATATAAAAAAAAAAGGATGGTTAACCAAATAAAGAGACATTTTCACAGTGCATTTATGAGAAACTTGTTGTATGTGATAAAACTGTGAATGTGAAATTGATGTGGTTTGTAAGAGTGGTCCAGTTTTGATTTGCAAAAATTGTGGGCAGAAATGGAAGTGATATTACAGTAATAATTGAATTGGTCATTTGGGTCTTATCCACAAGTCTTGGATGAGAATTTTTCTAAATAATAAATATATACCTGGACCTCTTCATGTGCTTCCCTTTATTATTCATTCTATCAATATACATATACACACACACACAACCCCAATAATACAGCCAAATGTGGTCATAGAAAAAGAGTGAAATTAAACATAAAGAGTTCTATTTTGGTCCCCCTTTTACTGACTACAATGACTCTGCAATAGTTGATGCTTCGTGTTTTATTGAGTTAAAAAAAAAAAAATACAACCCATTATTATTATGAACATATATATGTGGGTCGTGATATGTATATGTTTCTATGTGATTCTTTTTAAATAAAGAAAATAACAACAATAACATACCTACAAGAAATTACGAAATACTAGTTGAAAAAGATTTTAACAATAATAATACAAGTAAATGCCCAATGTCGTATATATTATAGTTGAACTGAGGTGGATTTGGGTGGGGCAAAATTTTGTGAAAATGAAGTCGGTCCAAACTTATCTGAGCCGGCTATACAAACAGACAAGAGTATTATTATCACAAGTGTAAGCCCAAGCCCGTATAGAACTAAAGGCTTCCCCCTTCTATTTAATGGGCCTCGAAACTTGGATGGACTTTGAAGATACATTTGATGAAGTGGGAGAGTCTACAATTGCATTCATTTAGATAAAGTACAACTCCGGAAAGAATATAATAGTTGTAAATCGTTCCCGTGTGTATAAATTTGTGTAGTTTCTTTTAAAACAATAGATATAATGAGTTCAATGTTGGAACACACAAAACATTATATTCTTGATCCGGCTCTATCATTGTGATTTTCTCAAAAGTAATAACTCATTAAGACTATATGTTAATTCCACCTCAGAGTAAAAAATGGTTTAAATCCGCAAGGAAATTCAGACTGTTGTTGAGCTCATCCATAATCTCAAGGGGATTATCAGACTGTTGTTGAGCTGAAAATAAATCCAAATTTCTCCAATTAATTATGTAAAATGATCAAATTGTAGTGTTTGAGAAGAAAATTTTAATAAATCTGTCCAGTTGGTGATGAGAGGAATGACAATTCCTTTCCTTACTAATTCAAATGTCAACTGCTACTTGATAAAGTTTGTGCACTGCACCTACACACCTTACATTATGTACTTGTACCATCCCCTTAATGCAAATGGTACCATTCATTTTGAATGAGTCAAAGTTTGGCTTATGCTGCTGCCCTTTCAACTATTCATTAGCCAATGTCAACTACTCCATCAACTTGGTACCTCTAACTTGAATCTGTCAAAGTTTGCCTATTGAAAACAGAGTTAACACTGAAATCTAACCTCAGAAATATCAAATGGCTTATGCTGCTCTTTCTTCGCTTATGCATACGCTGCACCAAATCCTGCACTCTAAATCACCTTTGATTTGTGGAAGCTCTACACAACAACAACAACATCATGTTGAATCTACTTATCAAAGTCTATGTGCTCTTCAAGATTTTCTTGAGGATACTACAAAGGACGCCAAAGATATTGAAAATCTCAAGGCTTTAGAAAAGAGGATCAGAGATGTAGTCTACAAAGCAGAAGATAGAGTTGATTCTAGCTTGAGAAGCATGATTTTAGCAGGCAATGGAGACGAACGAGAAAGTGCTTCTACATTTTTCATTGAAGAATTGCAACAAGTTCAAATAGAAATTGATTCTCTCAAGAAAGAGGTGATGGTGATCGAGTTTAACAAGCATGGAAGCAAATCAGTAGAATTAGCAACAACTTCCTCCTCCTCAGGAAAAAGTAAATTTTTTGAGGAAAAGACTGTTGTTGGGATGAAGGATGACTTCAACGCCATACTAAATAGCCTCAATGCCCAACCAAAAGAGCTAATAGTCATATCAGTTGTCGGTATGGGCGGTATTGGTAAGACAACTCTTGCCAGAAAAGTTTTTGAAGACACAGCCATTCGTAGTCGATTTGATAAACATGCATGGGTCACCATCTCTGAACAATATAATAAGAGACAAATGCTTCTTCAAGTTGCCTCTTCAATAGCTGGAATCAATCAAGAAATGAGCAATGATAAACTATTAGAGACTGTGTACAAAGGTCTGAAGCGTAAAGGATTTCTAATTGTCATAGATGATCTTTGGAATACTGAGGCTTGGGACCAAATGCGAAGAATATTTCCAAATGATGACAATAAAAGCCGAATTATATTAACCACTCGTCACAGAGATGTTGCTGATTACGCCAGCTGCCCTGATTTTCCTTCTCATGATGTGTCTTTTCTGAGTTTGGATGATAGTTGGAATCTATTTACCGATAGACTATTCGGAAAAGAACCTTGTCCTCCACAACTAGAAGAGACAGGGAAGCATATCATTCAACAATGTCGAGGATTACCTCTATCCATTGTTGTCATTGCTGGGCTTCTCGGCAAGATAGGCATGGCACATGATAATTGGAAGAGAATTGAGGAAAATTTGAAATCATTCTTTGGTACGGTTTCAGAACAGTGTCAAGCAATTCTATCTTTGAGCTACAGTTACTTGCCCCAACCCTTGAAGGCGTGCTTTCTCTATATAGGAGGTTTTCCTGAAGATATGGAGATTCGTTTTTCAAAGTTGATTAGCTTGTGGATTGCTGAGCAATTCATAAAGGCAACGAGCAATAAAAGGTTAGAAGTGGTGGCAGAGGAGTATCTACAAGAGTTAATGGATAGGAGTCTAATTGTTGCTGGTACGCGAAGGCCTAATGGAAGGATCAAAACTTGCAAAATTCACGATCTTCTAAGGCAGGTGTGCATAAGAGAAGCTCAAATTGAAAATGTTGTGCATTTCAGGAACAGTGATTTTGTCACTTACTCAGATGACATAAATGATCTTCGGAGAGTGATCATTCCATTTTTTATTCGGGATTATTTTTATGATCATCCAAGGCACAGGAGTCGTAAGATTACAACCCGCAGCTTGATCTTTATGGGAGGTTCTCAATCTTATGAAGTTATTACACTATATTATTGGCCCGGTAGTATTTCAGATTTCAAGCTGCTTAAGGTGTTGGATGCACATGAAATTGGCTACGATTTCTCTGATACAATACCTGAACTTGTACATTTGAGATACGTTAATGCAAGAATTAACGATCCTTCTTCACTAGCCAAGTTATGCAATCTACAGACCATAATCATTTATTCACTAAGGAAAAATGTGCAGCTTCCGGCGGAGATTTTGACAATGTCGGAGATAAAACATATTGAAATTGAAGACTTGGATATGCCTAATCCACTGGAGGCAGAAAGTGGTGGCATCGGAGATCAGCCTTTGTTTCTGACTAACTTGCAAACACTTTCTCTCAGATCCTCTCCTGCTGTGGTGGAAATCTTGAGAAGAATTCCCAATCTGAATAAGCTAAAGATTAACGATGTAGGAAGTAGTGAGTGGACTGCTTTTGTTGATTGTCTCCTTCTTCTACAGGGTCTTGTGACACTCAATATACAAGCAGCAGCATCAGCAGCATCACCAAATGTTCCGTTCGTCCTCTCAAGGGATATTTCCCTGCCTAATCTCAACAAATTGACTTTAGGTTCTACATTTTTCCCATGGGAAGATATGGCCGTGTTGGCTAATTTACCCAATCTTGAGGTGCTCAAAGCATGTGATAACGCATTCTGGGGAACAGAGTGGAGACTAGACGAAGATGTTGTGTTTGGTGAATTAAAATATCTAGGAGTTCATCAGGGAAATCTGGAAAGATGGGAAGCAACTAGTGATAATTTTCCGATGCTTGAGCAACTAAACCTGACTAAGTTGCATTTCCTAGAGGAGATTCCAGAGGGCATTGGAGAAATAATGACTCTAAAATTAATCCAAATAAAAGATTGCAACGCTGAAGTTGTGAATAGTGCAAAGCAAATTCGAGAAAATCAAAGAAACTGGGGTAATTATGGGTTCCAACTTCGATTTTACAGGTATTGAAATTTCCTGTTTGATTATTAGCCACTTCTTAGATATATATGTTCATGAGATCACTTCTCTTTGATTTCCCTGTTTTTGTTTGTAAAGTTTGAATCCATAATAATTGATTATACCTCCTCTTTTTGTCGCTTATTTTATAAAAGTAGTTGTAATCTCATAAAATCAATAATAGGCTATGTGGACCTTGAGAATTAATTTGAATTTACGCTCGCCCAACGAATCTTTTCCTTCAAATACAATTTCTCTAAAACTATTCTTGTGCATAAAATTATCATAAAATCTCTACAATTAATCAGTTTGACTGATATATTGATTATCAGTACCCAAGAAATTATGCAACTTTAAGTAGGAAAAAAGAAAAGTAAAGAGACATTTTCACAGTGCATTTATGACAAACTTGGTGTATGTAATAAACTCTGAATGTGAAATTGATGTGGTTTGTAAGTGGTCCAATATTGATTTGCGAAAAAATGTGGCCAGAAATGGAAGTGAGATATATACACATACAGTATTAATTGAATTGGTCATTTGGCTATTATCCGCAAGTCTTGGATGAGAATTTTGCTAAAAAATTAAATATATATCTTTGATAATTTGTACAAGTCCATCAAACAGTACAAAGAACTAAATTTTTATCGGGTTTCACAGTTAAGAACACAAAGTAAAGAATATAAGATGTTTACGTGGAAAATCTCTTTGTTCTAGAGAGAAAAAAATCACGACTTATCCTAGTAGGATTTTCCATTTTCACTAACAGCCAAGTAATATTTAAATTACAACCTATTATAACCTAGGGAACAACATCACATCTGGTTTCTTGACAAATTTATTAATTCATCAAAACAAATGCATAACACTTCATAGTCTGTGCTCCGTCAACCTGGACCTCTTCATGTGCTCCCCTTCATTGTTCATTATATCATATATATATATATATGTTTAACTACAATAATACAACTAAAATGGTCAATTTAACTACACTGCATGATTGTTCTTTTTATTAATAAAAGAGAAGTCAGAAAATACTTGTATTATATTCCAATTAGTAGTAGAAATACCTGCGCAAATCTCGTTGTATGATGAAAAAAAATCTCAAATTGAAGGGATTTGGATTCAATTTAATCTCAATCTCTAGTTAATGCCTTATAGGCAAAATTTTGATGTGTAATTCAAGTGAAAATATTAAAGAAGATGAGGTGTAGTGTAAGGGCCATAAACAGGCACAAAAGAAAGTGTAATTAGGCTTAAAAAAGAAAAGGAAAGAGGATATTTTTTATTTAGATATATTTGATAAATAATTCGATATTATTAATAAATAAGTTAATAAGTTCACTATTAACAGTAATTTTAGTTTCCCTAAATAATATAGCCTGATAAAGATGAACATGTGAGGTCACATGTTTTTTGTACTTTTTGAGAACAGAACTAAGGATTGAAAATTAAAAATAGTAAAAGTTGCAGCACGCAGTCCCCAAAGATACATCTTGAAAGTACAACCCGATTGAATGCCTTCTCAACTATACAATAGCTTGTTGTATTTCAATGTGTGCCAAATGACTAAGACTAACAACATCAGTGGTAAGGTAGGGCGCTATTCGATGAAGAAAACAGACTTTAGGAAAGAGACTCCACCTAGCTAGCGCGCTCCTCACCTCAATGCTACACTTCGGCAGCTACGAACTAAGACGCTTCAGAAGAAAAGCTACATCCACTACCGATCCTCCCTAGTTCAATCAGAATCGAGAACTGCGGAGAGGTTGGACAGGAACTACGGCTTGACCTTTGGGGAAGAAGTCCGTGGGACCCCTCCTTCGAGGGCGCCTAGATAGTGTGCAATTTCTTTGCATCACCTGAGCCTCGCCATAGATAGGAACCATAATATAATATATGAGGGTAGTGGTAGATGTTCTTCCTAAAAACAAACTTATTTGAATCGGTCTCACGTGGATTGTCTGGAGGATACAAAAACTTAAGCCCGAAAATCACGATCCATGCTAAAGCCAGGATTTCAAATGTAATATGCCTATTTCATATTAGGAGTAGCCCATTGTTGGAAGAAATGGCTTATGCTGCTCTGTCTTCTCTTATGCATACACTGCAGCAACTCCAGCAGCCTAATCCTCTTTTTGTTTCTGTAAGTAAAAACAACTTGACTCTACTTTCCAAAGTCTTTCTGCAATCCAATCTTTTCTTGAGGATACTACAAAGCAAGACAAAGATATTGATACTCTCAAGGTTTTAGAAAAGAAGGTCAGAGATGTAGTGCACAAAGCAGAAGATACAGTTGATTCATGCCTAAGAAACATCATTATAGCATGTTCTTATTCTCAAGTCCTCCAAGAAATGGCTTGTGAGAACTTCAACGAAAAATTTCAAAAAGTAGAAAAAGATGTTGATTCTCTCAAGAAAGAGGTGATGGAAATCGAGTTTATGCAGAGTGGAAGCAAATGTGTAGAACCAACAACTTCTTCCTCGTTAAGAATGTATCCAACCGAGCAAAATACTGTTGTTGGAATGGAGGACGACTTCAAAATCATACTTGATCGCCTTACTGCCCAAACAGATGAGCTAACTGTCATATCAGTTGTTGGTATGGGCGGTATAGGTAAGTCAACTCTTGCTAGAAAAGTTTATGGTGATTCATTAATTCATTCTCGATTTGACACACATGCATGGGTCACTATCTCTGAGGTGTATAACGAGAGACAAATGCTTCTTGAACTTGTCTCTTCAATTAGTCGGAGTAAGACTGATCAAAGCAATCAAAAAATGAATAATGATCAACTAGCGGAGATTGTGTGCAGAGGTCTGAAGGGTAGAAGATTTCTAATTGTCATAGATGATCTTTGGTGTACTGAGGCTTGGGACCAAATTCACAGAATATGTCCAAACGATAACAACAAAAGTTGAATACTATTAACTACTCGGCTCAAATATGTTGCTGATTACTCAAGCCCTGATATTCCTCCCCATAATATGTCTTCTCTAAGTTTCGAGGATAGTTGGAATCTATTTAGCGAAAGACTATTCCACCAAGAATCCTATCCTCCTCATCTAAAAGAAATAGGGAAGCTATCATACAACAATGTCGTGGATTACCTCTATCAATTGTTGTCATTGCTGGAATTCTTGGAAAGATGGACCCGACACATGGTAATTGAAAGAAAGTTGAGGAAAATTTGAACTCATTCTTCCAAGCAATTCTTTCTTTGAGCTATAGTTACTTGCCCCAACATTTGAAGGCTTGTTTTCTCTATATTGGAGGTTTTCCTGAAGATATGGAGATTCGCGTTTCCAAGTTGATTAGGCTATGGATTGCAGAGCTATTCGTAAAGGCAAGAAGCAATAAAGGGTTAGAAGTGGTGGCAGAGGAGTATCTAGAAGAGTTAATTGATAGAAGTCTAATATTTGTTGGTAGACGACGGGCTAATGGAAGAATCAGGACTTGTAGGATTCATGATCTCCTGCGGCAGCTGGGCATAAGAGAAGCTCAAATTGAAAATGTTGTGCATGTCATAAATGAGAATGTCCCCATTTTGTCGGAAGCTATAAATTATCAACGACGAGTGATGGTTCCACTTCGGAAGCATGTTTATCTTCCAAGGCATGGGAGTGGTGTGACAAGTACAACCCGCAGCTTGGTTTTTACGGGCTTTAGTTATAGTAGAGATACAGTTCCTGCGGATCGTCCCTGTTTCACTTTCTCACATTTCAAGCTGCTTACGGTGTTGGATGTCCTTGCAACTCATCATTGTTTCTCCAGTGTAATCTCTCAGCTTGTACATTTGAGATATGTTGCTGCAAAAATTGACAAAGCTCCTTCACTCTACAGTTTGAGGAATCTACAAACCATAATACTTGATACATTAGGTACCAGACACTTGGAGCTCCCACTGGAGATCTGGACAATGTCAGAATAAGACATCTGGAAATGACATGGTCAGTACATATGCCCAATCCTGTTGAGGCAGAAAGTCATCATAATAGTATCGGAGAACAACAATCTTTGTTTCTCAATAACTTGCAAAAGCTTGTTCTCCCTTGCTCTCATTTTCTGGCAGAAATTATAAGAAGAGCAAGAAAGCTGGGGAAATTATGTGCTTAAAGTTCGAATTATCAAGTCATGATAATTTTGTACGTTAAATGGAGGACGTAAGTGCTTCATGAAACATCGTGTGGTTGTTAATTTAATTCTTATAACTTACATGCTTTTCTCACCTTTCACTTGCAGCTTTTTTTTGTTATGAGGTTGTGTGTGTGATAAAATTCTGTAATACATATCACAAATACTTTATCCTTTCATGGAAATCTTGTTTGTTACTTCCTGCTCTTAAAATGACATTTAGTTACAAAGATTCAGAAAACGACTATTCATTAGCCTGAACTTAAACAAACATTGCACCAGCATAGTTTTCACAACAACTAAGATGTGTTTGTTAATCTCGATTATGACAATTTAGTTCTCTAGAGATACCAAAAATATAGGAAGAGTAACAGAATATGCTTGTTTGATAGAGAAGTGTACTGTAGAAAGTTGAGTCATTGGGGGAATGAAGCGCTAACAGAATTCTTTCATATGGTTTTAATGCAGTGGAAGAGGATTGGAGAATAACTTCTAGACGATGAAAAATCTCCTGAGCAGATCACTTGTCCTTTTATTTGGTTGGGAAACAAAAATATTTAAGATAGAATTACAATATAATTCATTTTTACGACTTGAAGGATAAACTTGTGATCCTGTATTTATGTGACACAAATGCAAGGATTTTGAGAAGGGAATTAGTTAATTGTAAAGAGAAAAAAACAAGAAACAAAGTCAAGACTTGTGTTGTATTTTGTTTCACCAATAAAACAAACTATCCATAGACCACTCTGAAAAATAGCTAAACCATCAATCCTTAACCATATNATTTAAGCCTATTTCTACCCTTTTGGATAAACTTCCAAAAAAAGAAAAATATTGATTAGAATGTCAACAAAAGACATAAGAGCAATAGAAGAAGGGAATTGCTCAACTTATACTAATGAAGAAGGTTCAAGCCTCTGCACTTCACCTGAGGTTGTCATTATCATTCAAAAGGTTTGCAAATTCCTATATAAAAACAAACAAAAAATTTCTCAAGGATATACAACTTTTTGTGATTGCAAAATTGTTTTTTTTTTAATATAGGTGATAGCAGAGGCGATCGGAACATACTTCTTAATATTTGTAGGATGTGGTGCAGTAGCAGTGAACAAAACATATGGTTCAGTAACATTTCCAGGAATATGTGCAGCATGGGGTTTAATTGTTATGGTCATGGTGTATGCTGTTGGTCATATTTCTGGTGCCCATTTCAATCCTGCAGTCACCATTGCCTTTGCCATCTTTAGGCATTTCCCCTTCAAACAGGTTTAATTCATATATATATTAATTTGCTTTCCTTTTTATACCCAATATACTAACAGAAAGTAAAAATCATCATACACTACAAATTCTGTACCCTCTGTATTGGAAGGTATCGTATCAAATAAGGAAGTTTGACTGAAAAAAGAAGTCAAGGAACGAAGCTGCTTCTCTAATAGCCTCAGGCCCGTTAAATGGGAAGGCGAAGGTTTTTTTAAAAAGCGTCCTTTTAGTCTTATAAATAATTAATAAGAAGAAGATAAGCATCAAAATCCAGCATCTGAAATAAGAACGAGTATTTTTCATTTATAGGAAGAAATGAAACTAATAGGAAGATTAGTGGAACCACCTAGCATAATTAGTGAGTTGTGTAATAGGTGATCATTTCGCGCGGTTTGGGGCACTTGAGCCATCCATCCGTGCCCAACAGTGTCTTGACCCCATCCAACTTTTAAAAAAATGAAGTTAGTGTTCAGTCTTGGTTGATTTCATCTTTTTACAGGTTGATGAGACATACTAATGACCAATCGCGCCACTATTGGACTCTTCTTATGCTTTCTTTTTTCACCGGGCTTGAACCATACATCGCGACTATTGTATATTAGTCAGTTGGGGGGAGTGGCACCATCGTGCTCCGCTTCCCTTGCTCTTCCTCGGGTAAAGGGTTAGAGCACTTTATGCTAGGTTCAAAAGCTGGACATTGAGATGTTTATGCAAAGCATTCTTTTCTATCTTATCCTATGTACGTAGGGGACACAAGCTACGGAGTTGTAGACTGGACATTAATATTAAATTTGGTTTTTTTTTTTGACTATCATAGGTGCCATTATACATATTGGCACAGTTGACGGGGGCAATTCTTGGAAGTGGGACTTTGTATCTGCTGCTGGATTTAAAAACTGAGGCCTTTTTTGGAACAGCCCCAGTGGGATCAAATGTCCAATCTTTGATTCTTGAATTCATCATTTCTTACCTATTGATGTTTGTCATTTCTGGTGTTGCCACTGACAATAGATCTGTGAGTAATTCTTTAGTTACTTTTTTAAATATTAGATGTTTTGTCTCAATAAATTTGAGGTTGACAATACATTTTAAATTTTGATATTTTAATTATGAACAGATTGGAGAGCTTGCAGGAATTGCTATTGGAATGACAATACTCCTAAATGTTCTGATTGCAGGGTAATTTCAAGTATCTATTTCTCCTAAAATTTCTTTTTCTTCGGAGGACAGCCCAATGCAAGTTACAAGTTCATAATTGTGAAATAGCAAATCACCTTTTCTTAACCCAATATTAAGCAGTCTGAAGGCCAACTTTAAATTTTTGCAGGCCAGTATCAGGAGCATCAATGAACCCAGCAAGGAGTATTGGGCCAGCAATTGTGATGCATCAGTACAGAGGGCTGTGGATTTACATAGTTGGGCCTATATTGGGCACTATTGTTGGTGGTTTTACTTATAACCTAATTAGGTTTACAGAAAAACCACTCAGAGAACTCACAAAAAGTTCTACATTTCTCAAGAGTTTGTCCAGAAGCCATGCTTAATTTCATTTTTCTTAATAAATTAATTCTTTTTCTTTTATGGTCTCTGAGTCCTGTGGCTCAACATTAATAGAGTCACCAGTGGCTGTTAAGAGAAATTTATTAGTAAAAAATAAATAGAATTACAGAAAAGTGTAGTAGTAACAATTTTCCAAGTCTTACCTTATGTTGATATAGTTGTTTTTTCCTTTAAAATTTTTTATTGGGTATATGAAACCTGTAATTTTTGAAATGTAAGGTAGTATATTCTGCCACTGAAATTGAATTTCTACATTGTCTTGTACATTGATTGTTGGTGTTGTTTCTTTTTTACTTAATTCATTTATCTATTTACTTTCTTCTTTTTTATGGTATTTTAACTATTTGAATTTTAAGAATTGAGGGGAAGATATGGTTTATTATTATAGTCCATTGTCTAGGACGTATAAAGGAATAGAAAAAAGGTGTATATAATAGTTTATAGGAAATAATAAAAATATTGTAGGAAGGATGTTACCACGTAACAAAGAAAGCTTGAGGTGATTTATTTCTTTTAATGAGTTCCACAGGATGTCTGTGCTCATTCAAAGAATTTTCAGACTGTCAGTAATTTTTATTTTTACTTTCCTTCTCTGACATAGAACTATAAAAAAAAGGACTTAGTTATTCCTTATTCATAGAGAAAAGAAAAAGGTTACTAACCTATATTTTTAAACTATATGAAATATGTTAATTAGGTTCTTTTTTCTCCTTCATACATAAAATCGTTTCTAAAAGATATACGTAGTACCACTATTTTTATATTTCCCATACAAATAGAATGGATAAGTTCATAATTTATGAATTAAAGTCCAAAATAAAATGTCATTTTCATAAGCCAAGACAAGGAGATAATACAATAGTGATCACCTAAAGTTTTTAAATTATAATTAATTAATCCCATGCCAAAAAAGAAAAAAGACCAAGTAAACAGGATCTATAGCTTTTTTGTCTCTGAATATCATGTGCCACGATGTTTAATAAAATAAATAAAAGATAAACACATGGAGTCACATGATTTTTTGCAACATTCACATGCATGCATGACCTCCATATATCTTCTCACCATCAATTAAAACTTAAAAATCACTTTCTATCTACTCTTTTATATAAAACTTCACAACAGCAAAAAAAATAAAAATGGATCCAACCCCCCCTGATAAGAACTTATTCCTCGACATATATTTTTTTTAATTATACATATTAATTTTTATTGAAATAGGATCCTTAATTTAAATGATTAATTAGAATATTATATAATTTAAATAAAATTTATAGATAAATTTAAAAG
>JACEIK010000182.1:473967-486430 GCA_018107945.1 Datura stramonium | reverse complement strand
ATAATATTGGCAGCTAACATGAACAATTTTATGTTTCCATTTTAATGTTTTTGGATTCTTTTCTACTTTTCCATAGGAAAGAAATGATGTAGTCCTTTTACCTAAAGTTGTGGATGAGTTTTCTTGGACTCTAGCTAGTCAGGTCACATGGAGATGGGCCTAATTTCCTAAACCATTTCATTTATTTATTCAAGTTCTTTTATTGTAAGGTTTTCCCTTCTCCTTCTTGAATCTTCTTTTTTTTTTTAAAAAAAAAATATTATCTCTTCATTTTTTAGTCATTTCAAAAACTTATCTTTGGTTCAGGAGAACAAATATACTCCTAGTGGGCAATAGCTAGGTCAATAGACACAAGTACAAATTCTTCAAGTTAAGTGTTCCAATGCAGAGAATAATATGATTAGGAATATATATGCCTTTTTCATGGTATATTGGTCCATTTTGCAGCAGAACAACTTTTGGGAATCATCCCAAATCATGGGGTTTATTTTAATATATAGGAAGGGCTCTCCTTTAAATTAGGAGATGCAAATTTAAATTAATTAAAATTTTAATATACATATAAGACACTAGGTAGAAAACTATATGATTAGCTTCAATCCCACTCATTTTCTAGATGTAAGAGAACTAATTTGTAATAACGTTTTAGCAATTGAGGGTTAGACATTGTCCTTTTGCATTTCCTAATCTTTCCCAACATAAGACTACAAAAGCAAGAAACAAAAAAAGAAGAAACAACAGAAATATATATATATATATCTTATATTTTAGTCATATTTTAACATAATTCCAAGTTGTCTAAGAAGTTTGGAGACAACTACGCCAACTATATATATGCATAGCCCTCTAATTATGTCACTCGTGGGTTTCATTTCTTATCCATAAAATGAAGAAGCCATTTATATTGACCCTTTTGTTTTCCAATTCATTTATCAGCATTTTTAGCTTAAGGACAACAAACAAATGGAAAGGTATATATTATATATATCTACAAATACATACCTTTAATAATAATTGATCTTTAAAAAAGGCTTCTTTTTCTCTTTCTCCAATCCTACTAAACATCTAGAATTCCTCTAGACATATACCAGTGGGCCAAGTTATTTTGCAAGAGACTTTTAGGTCACACAAAAATTTACATAAATGTTAAAAATATAAATGTGTATAGTAAATATTTTTACATGATTATTATATTATGTAATTTTTCTTAAACTATCTACAAATTCAGTACGAGCAGTTCAACTGAGAAAGTTTGTTACTGAATTGTGAAGGAATCGAGTGAAATTTAATTTTTAATCTTCCTAATGAAATATCCTTCTGCATTAACTTAGCCATCCGAATTATAAACAATTCCTTGAAAGGCTAAAAAAAATATTTACGTACCTTGATTGGTACATATTCATAAATTTCTGATATATGTGAAAATCAATGTACCTGGACCACAAGGGGAAAAAAATGGTCGGCTGAGACCACAAATGAAAAGGTCATTCATCAGACGGGTGGCCGGAGACGGAGGAGCAAGATCCGATCGCGGTGGAGAACCGCCTGTACTTGGTGGTACACATAACTCCACCATAAATAAAAAAGGCCCTGAAATTCAACATGTCGGCAATATTGAGACAAGCACATGCACTGTCTTCTCCCCGCTATTTGTTTCTCTTTTGTTCTTGTTCTGTGTGTGAATATCACAATAACAAAACTACTAGTATGATGTTTGGGCTATTCATGCTTAAAATAACTAAAATCTTATCCTTACTAATTGTAGTATTAATGATTTTAATTAATTACTCGAACGTAGAAACTACCCTTCATCTTAATGTAGCTCATGTAAATATTTGATATGAGTAAGTTTTTACATATCATATATTCTATTAAGTTTTCTTTCTTTTTCTTTTAATAAGAATCTCACGTACTTAATTTATACAGGGAGAAATAACTTTTTAATTCTTTATAAGAAATTATTATTTTTGAATATAAGAGATTTTGAAAAATAGTTGTAAAATTTTATTTCCTTCCGTGATTATCATTTTAAAGAGTTTTCAAGCATTAGTTAGTTGGATAATTACTTAAAATCGTTTGGATAAGAACACCTTTCTAGATTTCTATTACTATGAGGCACCAATAAAGCTCATCATGAGCTGTCTCTACTAATTACATTTAATTAAATTCCATAACTAATAAATAATGGCTATTCACCATCAACATGTCATGAGGTCGATATTGTTAGCCAGTAGGGGGTCCTTTGTTTACCAGAATCAACCTAACATAAATATAACAAATTGCACACCAATTCCAAGTGTGCTCGGTTTAATTTGCATATTGACAAAAGAAATAAAGAAAAAGTCGTTCACGTTAAAAAAAAGTTAAAACTTTACTGAAAAAATATAAGTAACAGAGCTTCATATGAGTTATATATTGTAGGTTTTGAACTCAAAATTACAAAATTTAAATAATTCAAAAACAAAAAAAAACTAATATAATTTATAATATTTAAATTTTAAACCGCTAAAAGCAACAACTAACGTTACGTACACAACTATATAAATTCCTTTCTTTATCCACCATACAAGAGAATTTCAAAATTGGTAATCTCATTCCATTCTTTGCTATTCACCAAATCATACTTTTATCCTTTTTTATATTTAAAGAGAAGTATCATAAATTAAGATAACAATAAAAGGAATTATGGAAAATTAATGGATATAATGGCCCGCACCTTTTTTTCGCATAATATAAAATTAATAAACTTGAAAATGCATTACTAAAAATGACATTCTACCTTTATATCTCAAAGATTATCCTAATAATGCCTTTCAATAATGCAAATCAACTTCTTTCTTGTCCCATAGGATCACTTTTTATTTCCTTTTTGCATTTAATTATCTTTTATAAAGTATTTTTATTAAGCTCATATTTAACTGTATTTTTAAAAATAAATATTTATTTTTATTTATTTAATTAAAAAATAATATAATAAAATTATTATTTTATTTTAATTATTTTTATTATATTTATTAAATTAATATTAAACAAATAAAAAAATCTAACGCATAGAGATAATGCCCTTACCAACATTTTGAGAAAAGGCAAATTTATATTATCCACATAATGGCTCCACCGTTACAAAAGCTATTCATTATTTCCAACCATATAATCTAGAAATTTAATTAGTCAATTATTGTTCTCCTTTTATTCTTTTTTTTTTTTTTGGTAGTAAAATTTTCTTTTTAGATTTCCTTATTTGGATCCCACTTAACTTTTTGATCCTTATAAGGGGTGAATATTAAACGACACGTGGAAGAGTCTGAACTAAAATCATGGCCGTTCGGTCGAGAAAATCAAAGGACCAAAGACCATAACGATTAGGTGGGGGAAGGTTAAAAGTGGGACCCAGGTTACGTGGGCCAGTAAGCAGAAGTAGACAAAAAGGGGAACACAAGCACATGATTACTGATGCACCCTCCAAGCATTGGATCATAGTTTTTTCGGATTTGCAAGCTGTCTTCCTTCTACTGTTCTAATATTACATATTTTTTCCTTTTGCTTTAATAAATTGCCTAAACATCTCCCTAATGTTAATATCCGCTGCGACCTTACTCACGCCAAAGTTTTGCGTTTTTTAAACATGTATGTTTACCTATGGGTATTCTTTGTAATTCTATAAATTGAATTTTCGAAAAGAATACTTGCTCGAACAGCTCAATAAAATATGAATTCAATTCTCAATATGTCTCATCTTAATAAATATTTAAAGCTTTATATAAAATAAATTTATTTTAATTTAATATGCATCCACTTCTGTACAAATAAGCTAAACTTATAATTTTAACTAGTGATATATAACGTAAAAGCAAAAGGAGATTTTGTAGCTTAAATTTGCATTATTGACACCTCCCTTTACTAGTTGGGATTTGTTTATAACACTTCTAAACTAAAAGGATGTAGCTGCAATTCAACCTCTTTTTTCTTTCTATATTTTATGTATTCGGTTTGGTTTAAGATCTAATTAATTATTTAATCCAAAATTAATTATTTCCATTAATGAAATATTCAATGAGACAATTTTTCAACAATTCATGTTCACTCCATTTAACTACCACGCTTAGCAGTCCTTCTCACTCTCTTTAATCTTAGAAGAAAAAAAAAAAACTCCCTTCTTCAAAGCAAAGTAGCGATTCTTCTGTACGCTCACACGTTTTCTTTCACATTTATCTCTCACTTTTTCTCAAAGAAATCGTCTCAAATTTGCTTCTTCTACAACCCCCTTTTCAGGATTCTATCAGTTTCTTCCTTAAAATTCTGTAATTTTCTTGCTCTTTCTATCTGTAAAATTTCTTCTTGGTCCCATTTTGATGATGGAATAGTGAAAACAGTTTATTTTTAAGTGATGGGGTGTTGATTTTTTTTTACTTGATGCGTTTTTTAGAATTTTAAGATTTTCTTGTTGGGAAATGCAGATGATATCAATGGAGGAGCTTTAAAAAGGATCAGTTTTGAAATGGCTGGTGATATTGAAGAACCATTTAGGCTTAGTTTTCAGGTAAAGTTCCTATTTTTTTTTCTATCTTTCTGGATCTTACTCTTTTTTACTGTCATATTCATCTGCATTTCTTTGTTTAATTTTTTTTAATATACTGCAGTCTTCATTTGTAACTTACTGCTGGATTTGGTAGAAAAATCGTTGTTCTTGTTCTTTTAGTTAATTTGGAAGGAAAAAGGTGGAATCTTTATGTTCATTGAAAGATTGTTAATTCGGGATTCGTATTTCAGTATCAATTTTATCTGTTCTGGGTGTTGAATGTGATTAATTATGAACAAAGAAGATGCATATTATCAATTTTTATAAAATAAATTTGGATCCTTTTTTAGCGGTTTGAAGCGGTTACTTGAAAACTCTTACTTGTCACATCCCTTCATTACCCTCTGCGTACTTCAATGAGAAAGGAATAGAGCTTTGTTGGGTGCTTCTTCGAGTGTGGTTGCAAGATCTTGCTTTCAGTTCGAAAATGTGTATGTAGCTTCCTTGTACAATAGTCAATAACTCTCTTTTTCTCTCTGAGAGAGTGTTCGAGAAGTGTTCTCTCTGCCCCTCCCCGTGTTAATATGTGTAGGTTTCTTAGTTATGGATCGATAACACTTCCATGAGATCATATATTAAATGCTGGGATACATGCTTGTTCTTTGATTGGGGCTTTGGTACAATGAACTTTTAGTGCTAAAGATTTTGAGAGTTTCGTTATATCATGAAATTGGCTGTATAGGCATGTGAGGATATCTACGTGAGATATTACTAATTTGACCATTAGGGGAAAGTGAAGAGTTTCCACCAGAAAAAACTGGTTCTGCTTCCTGATCTTAATTTATTTACCAAAATTGACAGGCAGATTCATGGCAGTCTGGATCTATCTCATTCGGTAGATTTGAGAATGAAGCTTTATGTTGGGAGAGGAGGTCTTCTTTTACACACAACAGGTATCTTGAAGAGGTTGAGAAATACTCCAAGCCAGGTTCTGTAACTGAGAAGAAAGCATATTTTGAGGCACGTTTTAGAAGGAAGGCACTTCTAAGACAGAGCTCATCCGACTGGCAGAACGGGGCTGAGTCTCAAGCTAGTGAAAATGATGGACCTGAGAATACAGGTTATGAGGGGGACTTTGAGCATGTTAATGAGATTGGCCATTCTGCATGCTTTGTTGAAAGTCATGATAGGTCAGCCAATTTACTTGAGAATGAAAAGTATCAAGCTAGTGAAAATGATGTCACTGAAAATGAAGGCTATGGGGGGGACTTTGAGCATGTTAATGAAGTTGGTCATTCTGCACGTTTTGATGAAAATCATGATAGATCAACCCATTTATCGAAGAATGAAAAGTGTCAAGCAGAGAACACAGGTTATGATGGAGATTTTGAGATAGTGAATGAGGTTGGTGATTCTGCACGCTTTGAGGAGAGTCTCGATGGATCACACGATGGAGACATCGAAGTCACAGAATGTGGCGGAGAAGATAGTATAATTCTCCATTCTGGATCCCAGACTGAACAAGCTGCCAACAATTCCCATGTTCTTCAAAGTGTTCCTGAACATCTGGAAGCTGAAGCAAACTTTCTTCTCGATGCTGGAAATTCAGCTTATCCTGTACCTGAGATTGAAGTGAAAGAGAAACTAGAGGGCCAAGATAGCAGTATGGAATTTTCATCAAACTCTGTTGACCTGTCCTCGAATGCTCACACCACCGAGAAAGATGGTAGTGTTAGTTCTGAGCCTCAACGGAGTTCATCTTCGAAGGTACACCTCTTTTAGCGTTTGTGACTATTAATAAGCTATTTTAAATAATAGCATTTGTAATCTTATCGAGAGCAGGAAATTTTTCGCCCCTTTATGTAGACTTTCTGGTGCCCAAAATGCAGGTGAGAACTGCATCTCAATCTAGAAACACGAAATCTAGAATGTTGTCCCAAGTTAGTGTTGCTAGTGGCAAGGGGACAATCTCAAAACAAGCATATAAAGACATGCCAAGAAAACCAAATAGAAGGCATAGTGATGCTTCTTTGACACAAAAAGGAGAAAAGCCTGGATTGGATGCTCCTGGCGCTCTTTTGCGTCCAACGGCCAGAATGCCAAAACCAGAGGTTTGTATCAGATTTAGGCTTAGTGTTATCTTCAAATTTCAATGCAGATGAGTAAACTTGCTATTTCATTGCTGTGGAAGTGGAACTATTGCTCAACTTTCTTTTTTGGTCAGATTGTTCTTCAGTAATTCTTAAATCGATTGTTGACTTTATGGTAACAGGTGCCTTGCTTTATACAGGTTTGTTCGGGTTCAAAAGCTAATGTACATAATCTACAGAAAAGGTATGCTGCTTAATCACATCTTCCATATTGAAAATTTAGGATATTTTGGTCGCACTGATTCATCCTAATTCTCCCATTCTCGTTTATTAATGTAGCACTGAGCAACAGCCGAGAGCAAGAAAGGCTGTCGCTTCTCGTGCTTCATGTACAGAGAAAGTTAACCATAGAGTACATCAAAGTGTAAACAGGTAATGTTGTGGGAAAATTGTGAGCTTTAACTCCATATTATGTTCATAAACATTTATCTTATACATGTTATTGTTGTACAGGGATAAGCAGAGTGTAATTTCTTGTCAACCAGGCATGAAACAGAATGGGTCTACTTTCCGTTTCAAAAGTGAAGAGCGGGCCAAGAAAAGGAAAGAGGCAAGGACCGATTTCTTGTGTCAACTTGGTAAAGATTAAAAGTTGATAAAAAACCTAAAAGAAGTTTTTGATATTGGTTTCAGTTCTTTATGAAGCTAGAGGAGAAAGTGCACGCCAAAGAGGAAGAAACACATCAGCTCCAAGCAAGAACCCAGGTAATAAACTCAGGGACTGATTCTTGTGACTAATGGAACCAGGTCTAAATTAATATGGAGACATATTAGGCTGCTATCTGTCGAATGTTAGCTCTTTAAAGTCGTGGGATATATTAGGCTGCTATCTGTCGAATGTTAGCTCTTTAATATCATTTGCAGTGGTTAGATGACAAAAGTTTTATCAGCAGCTAGGATTAATGAGTGTTTGTTTGATTTACTTTGGCATATATGTAGGAAAAGAAAGAAGCAGAGATCAAACAGCTACGGAGAAGTCTCAATTTCAAAGCAACTCCCATGCCTGCCTTCTACCGTGAACCCAGTCGGCGGTCAGAAAAAAACAAGGTATTAACAAGTCTCAAATACTGAGAATTCAGACCGCGAAAATTCAGCTTTCTCAAGTACCTTCCTAATTCTTCTGTTATTTTCTGTTTTCCTGGGTTGAAGCTAGGTAGCATCAAAACTGTGCACTTAGCATACTGTTCTCACATGAAAGTAAAACTTGTTTGTAGATATGTTTACAAGCTGTTTTACTGGTTATGGTAGAAGCACTCTCCTGTCATTTTATGACTAAAATCCCCTTTCTTGGACAAGCGATTTTACCTTTTTAAAAATTAAGACCGATAAAAAGAAAAGGAATAGAGTTCTATCTTGCTATCCTTGATCAAGGGCAAAATTGACACTATAAAGGACAGAATAGATCATCTTGTAGACTTGTACCCTGGTCCTCCTATTATGATATCCTTTAGGGTCCATTTCAATGATATGAGGTATGGATGTTATGCAGAATACTTCCTTGGGGCCCTTTTTTGTTTCAGTCTTGTTGGTCTGGGTGATAATACTAGGAACAAGTTTGTTCAAAGTTAATTTGGTTATCTGGAATGGCATGGTTGGAAACTTTTATGGTCGTTAAACTTTGACTTTCTGACATCCTTACAGAGCTGAAAGCTGAATAATAGTGATGTTACCCTTTCATGTCGATGCGAGTGATATGAGAAGCCAAGCGACATGGATGCCAATCTTTTTTAATTGATGTCGGGGCAGTTGGTATTGATAATCTTCCATCTATAGCCATATGATCTGAAAGTTTACTGAAACCAGCTGATCTCTCCCCTAAATTACATGAATCTTGTGATCCTACTGCGACAAGAAAAAATTTCTTAGTAATTATCTGTCAGGCTATTTACTCATGTCGGCACTTGTTCATCAGTTAGCCTTCATCTTTATCCTCCTAATAAGTGATTATTTTTCCCTTCCTTCGATAGACCAAATCATATAACTCGGTTTTTTGATCACTTTTTCAGGAGTTAGCAAGTAATACTAAATCAGGTAAATCACAAAGTAGGCCTTCGACTCCAGGGGCTAGAGCTACTAGTGCAACAGCGAACAATGTTCCTTGTTCAAGGGCAGAAATTGATAACAGATGGAATGTGGCTGATTCACCACAGGTTTCAGAAGTAACCAATCATCCTTCGGCAGAGTTATCAGACAGCAGTGTCCCATCTTCAGCTCCAACAAGCAAAACATCCCTGCAGACCCGATCAAATAGAACAGTAGCTCCAAAGAGAGAGCAAGAGAAAAGGCAGGTCTTGAATTCTCCAAGACCGAGAACATCAGATACGAACAATAGGAATAAGGACTCCAAAGCTGAAGAGAAAAAAAAGGTTGTTGCACGAAGAACAGGAAATAGTGCAATGAGAAAGGATATTAGAAGTATTGATTTGAGCCATAGTACAAGAGTGGGTCGTCTAGCCGTTGGTGTTGCTTCCTAGACGACGCATCAGCTTCTACGTCTTTTAAGACCAGTCATGTCTACAAGATGGATCAAATATGAAGGTAACATGGTGATTTGTTCCTAAATCAGATTGTAATGTGTGAATTTCCTCATTTTCTCAACATAGCAAAAGGCGATCAATCAATCACTATCTGAGACGATATACTTAGTGTGTAGGTTAGATATGCTGTATGTAATTATGCGTAGTTCGGGTAGACAATAATTATGGACCTCTTTAAGCCAAGTTCCAGAAATACCATGAATGCTGTGCTTTTAAAGATCAACATACTTTGAATAAAATGTTAAATTGCAGTTGATCAGTTAGTAATCAGTACTCTGCAGTGCTCCTGGTAATGTTTTAATACTGATTCCATCTTTGATCAACTTGGTGTAACATTATTATTTAGATTTAAAGTCTTGAGACAAAAGCCAGAGCCCAGAAGAATATTAAAAGCTATGCAACTTGGTAGGATATCTATATCTTGAAGAACAGTAAAAGTCGGAAATGTTTTTTCCGAATTATGTTGAAGGGATATCTTTCTAATTTAATTTTGTGTTAAAATATGTGAACTATCTCATCGGATTAAAGTTTAAACTATTAAAGAGTGGAATATTTATTTATTTATTTTAATGCAGGACTTTTGTTACATAATATTATGTTGAATTGTCTGAACCATCTCATTTAAAAGTTATCGATAGTCGTGTATATCATTTTCTTCTATCCCCCACCCACAAGAAAAAGGAGAAAAAAAAAAGAGAAAAGGCTAATACCAATTCTGTTTTCCTTCATCTTAAAATTGTGAATCATATATAGAATAATAATAGGACCACCATTGTTGGTGGTTGATTGGTATCTCTCATGGAGACTAATCACTAAAGCACAGCCGTTCATTTCTTCTAATTAAATTCATGTTTATATTATTGCCTAATGACTAAAGAGTCACCATCACAATACAAATCACCAATAAATTCATGCCATAATTTGATATTAACATCATATATTTGCTAATCTGTCAAAGTCTTTAACTAATTAAAACCATAGAGAAAAAATATCGAATATTTTTATGAGATTGTGACCTTCGAACATTTTAAGCTACCAGACAAAATATCACTCTCTTTTTGATGATCATATAAATCTCTCACAGCCTGTTATTAATTTGTGTTTATTTCTTCCATCATTAATTTCTCACCTCTCACTATCCAAAATATTAACACATCAGGAAGGAGAAAATATACATATACAGAAAAAGATAAAAACATCTGATGGTTAGTGTGGTGTATTTATTTTTAAGAATGATTTAACCTATAGTTATTAATATAAAAATCTTAATAATTTAATTAATTGACTAACTAAGCTTTTACCTGATTGGTGAGGACCATCTTGCAATTTCTTCTCTCCTTTTCCCTTCCCATACCCCTAATTTTATTTTGTAAAAGACTATAGCTATTAATACTGTGAAAGAATAAATATAATTTAACATATTTTAGCAAGTTACTTGTCTTATATCTAGTAACTAAACAAAACATAAAACAAAAACCAAGGAAAAAGAGAGGAAGAAACCAACAAAAAAAGGTGGTGTCATTGGAGAATATAGAGAGGAAGTGATGCAACTGGGGGCATGATAAAAAGATGATAGGAAAGTAGAAGGTAGCTACTTGTTCAAAATTAGGTGGTGGTTATCATCTTGTAGAACCCTATATAGACTCACTACCATCAAATTTGTGTTTAAATTAGTCAACACAGTATATTATAGATACTAAAAATATAGATATAACCAAAACAAGAGAAAGAGAAGCAGACTATATTGACCTCTTTACTAGAAGGGGTATTTGTATGCGTAAATATGCACAATATTCCTTCTTATAATACATAGTACAAATACAAAAATCATCATGTAGAATAAAGTTATTAGGAAAAATACAAATAAATGAAGAATCTAATTGCCAAAACCAAGACTCTTGAAAACATAATTTCCCTTCTCTTACTCATTTCGAGATTTGATTAATTCGTATTTATATTAATAAAAAAGTTTCGATTAAAAATAAACCGCTTCTTACTTAAAAAATAATTATATTATTAAAATCCGCACTGACAATTATATTTTTGAAGTTGGAACTCAAAAGCAGCATAAAAATGATACTTACCGCGACATCATAATATCACTTCCACCACTTGAAAAAAAAAAAAGAAGTTTCCCTTTTTCTGCACATTTAAATCAAAAAACAGAGGAACTCCCCTGTTCATAAAAAATCAACACCCAGAGAAAAATGGAACTGATGATCATTAATTAAGACATTAAATCCTAGAACCACTCCAACACATTCTAATCAATCAACGTGTTGTCTACTAATTACATCAAAAATTCACTAACTTAGTGAAAAAGCAAAATCAAAGGGAAAATAGCAGTAGAAGTAATAATCATCATGTTGTTCCAGCTGATTCTTGATGATGATGATTGAACAACATCAGAATGAGGAGGCTTTCTGTAGTAAAAAGGGAACCAAGGGACAATTGGTTCCGGTGGTGGTGGTACTTCACCACTCACAAAATCTGGTGGGGAATTGAAATATGGGATATTGCTATAGCCAGCTGGTGGTGGATTGGTGGTTGATGGAGGATTTGGGACATACCCTCCTTGTGGTGTTGGTGGGGTTGTGGTTGCCGGAGGAGGGTTGTTTCCGGCGGGGCCGGTCGGCGGCGGGTAACACGGATAAGCGCATTCTTGGGCTGTGATTCTTGCCGGAAAGTTAAGTGATATGATCAGTGGAAGAAAATATAGTAGTAGTGTGAATTTAGAAACCATGTTTTGTGTTGTTGTAGAAAGAAATAGAAGGAAAAAAGAGAAGGGGAAATGAGAAAAGAGTATTAAGGAAATGAAGTAGAGGTTGAATTAATGGACTTTTGAGGTTCTTTTTTCTTATGTAAAAACAACAATGATATTGGGTAGGAGAAATAAAAAGAAATTATAATTAAACTCTCACCGATAAAATAAAAATTTACCTATAAAATAAAATTTTAATTTTGCTTATTTTGAAGGTTTGCTTAAGATCAAGGGAAGAGGCAAACAGATGCAAAAGTATGGAACAAAAGCAAGAGGCTTTAGGCCACTTTGTATTTATATCTTTTGATAATTTTAGGTGCAAGAATATTGTCGACCATGCAAATAGTTTCTTGTAATTTATTTAATTGTAATTTTAAAATAAGAATTATTAAGAAGGTATCTTTTTGGTGAGTGTATGTTTGTTGTACTAAAGTTTTTTTTAGTGATAAGAGTAGGTGATGGTCTGAATATGAATGTCCTAGAGCCCTCAAACATG
>JACEIK010000182.1:451289-472448 GCA_018107945.1 Datura stramonium | reverse complement strand
ATATTAATGATGTTCTTTCAATTTCATCCTTATTTAAATGAATAAAATTTTACATAATCAAAAAATTTAAAAATATATATCTTTTTACAAAATATTTATTAAAAATAAATTAACAAAAATACATTTTACGTTCTAAAACTCGGTAAAGGGAAGGTGGACGAGGAAAATAGTGTACATGAAATTTCCTACAAAGTCATGTAATAAATGTAAGAAAAGAAAATAGCTTAGCTTTTGACGCATCCATTTGTTGACTGCTTAAATTATAGAATACTCAAGAATTGAATTATTCCACACGCCAAGTGTTTTTTTCTTTTCCTCTTCTATAATCACTTTACTATTTAATATGTGTGATCTTAATTAATTTAAATTCATATCATATAAATTAATTTTAAAAAGTTGTCCAAAAAATTATAGCGACTCCTACTCTTATTAATTCTGCACTTTTTAATATCCCAAATTTAAAATTCTCCTTAGGTATTTTTTCGTCACTTGCTAATATTAAAAATTATATAAAAAAAAATATCCCATTCATTCTAGTGCTAGTGGTTGATATATTACTTGGGAGAGATGAGAAATGCCCTAATGATGGAGATGTGTGGGCCAAAAGGAAAAAAGGAAAGACACCATGAAGTTCTTCAAAGGAATAATAAAACTCAAAATATGTCCAAAACCTTGTGAGGTTTTATCACTTTATTAACTACCAATTAGCATAAAGCACCATTACAAGCCTAATTAGCTTCAATATTGTTTGATGACTTGTCTTTTCATCTTTGTTTTTATTCTCTTATCACAAGGATGATTCTTCTGTCTTATCCAATTAACCTATTCATATTATACTAATACATATATATTGCATAAACAAATTTATTTGTCTCCTTCATTTTAGAGTTAAGAACACCATCATAAGACTATATAAGTGAAACAAATTAAATTTTAGTATCTTTTTTAAAGGTCTACTGAAAAAAAACTAAATGCAAGTATATCTTTTATTTTTATATCTATAATCATGATATTTGAATTTACTTAAATACACTTTGACTAATTTTATTTGTAAATACTTATTACCTCACATCAATATATATACCGAAAAGAAAAGAACTGTAAAAATATTTAATTAAAAGTTTCATAAAGCAATTACATGAATTATCAAGAGTGTAGTAAAATGAATTAGATATTTCTACGCTTAGAATGTGTTCGATAGAAAGGTAATGATTAATAATTTTGTGTGTTGTAGACAATCAACTACTTCACCAACTCATACAAAATAATAAAGTGTTAGCCTTTATGCAACAAACTGGAAAATTTCTCCTAAAAAGTATNGTATAATATTATTATAAGTTATAATAACCTTTTTCCTTCTTGTAAAAACAACAAAGGCAATAAAAAGTGGATCTTTCCAACCAAATATTAGATGGAAAAAGAAAGGAAAAGAGAATCATCTATGAAAAGAAGCTTATAGTTTCCTGGGAATTTCATGAATTTATCCTTTAGCCTTTAGGTATCTTTTCCCTTTATTTATAGTGGAAATATTGGGACCAAATTGCTATTTCCCCCCAGAGTTTCCTTGTTAAATTTAACAGCTAGAATTAATATTAACTTTTTGACAAATTTAAAATATCACAACTATCCAAAAATATTATTTTAAATCTACAAATACAAAAGAATTGAAACAACCTTCTAGAGTGGGACAAATTGACACATCATAGGTGAGTTAACATGTTACATATGTGATATGTCCATTTGTTTCACATCAAATCAAAGCTTGTAGTTATCCATATTGTTCTGCTGTCCATTCCATCAGCTGTTAATATGATCTATTTATTTAATCTCATTATTTTTATTTTTACATTACGATTTTAAATCCTAAACATAAAAGATATTTTAACAGTGATCACTTTCTTCCTTCTTTAATAAGTTATTTTTAAATATATATATATTTTTATTAATCAAACTTTAAATAAATATCAAATAATAAGAATAAAAATAAAGAAACTTTCCAATGATTCCATGCCAGAAAAACAATTTCCTGATGAAAATTAAAACCTAAACCAACAGCAGCACGTGGTTTGGTAAGCTACTAAAGTGGAAAATTATAGTCATACAGGTGGACAAATTCAACTCTACCAAGTCTCAAGATTCAATGAATGATTAGCCAATTTTCTTTTTCTAATATTATTAGAGTCTCATTTAAATATAAATTACATTATAAAATTTATTACAGTAATAATATTTTTAATAAAAAAAATTTATATTTAAAATTCAAACTCAAAACTTTTGATAAAAAATAAAGAAAATAAACCATCCAACTATAATTTAAGTTGATAGCTACCTAACTAAACACACTGTGCAAAAATTGAAACTTCAAAAAAGTTGAGTGTAGCTTTTTGGACCATGCATTCCTGGAATTTAATGGGATATGAAAGTGGATTGATCTAGAGTTTGCAAAACCAAAGTTGATCTCATATACATATATCCCCCACTTAGTACTTTTCATTTCTGACAAACTCTGACATATAAAATCTTCATGGTAAAACAACTCTTAGAACCTTCTTTTCTTTTAAAAAATAGTTTCTTTTTATATACAGTAACAAAATCGAATCATAATGTGTATGCTTCGATTATTTTTTATTATAGCGGACACATATATCGAATTCAATTGTCTAGAAGGAGAAAAAACTTTATCAGTATAAATCCTCGATACAGTTCGCTGT
Source organism: Datura stramonium (assembly GCA_018107945.1). Lineage (NCBI taxonomy): Eukaryota > Viridiplantae > Streptophyta > Magnoliopsida > Solanales > Solanaceae > Datura > Datura stramonium. The sequence goes on along the minus strand of JACEIK010000182.1, from coordinate 469,737 downwards.
CAAAATCAACAAAGTAATTAACATTTCTTAATTTCCCCAAGCTTTAAAGCATATTAACAGTCTTCAACTAATTATCAAGAATCACTACTAAGAACGAAAAGGCATAATTTAACGATTAAATGAAAACTATATATAAGAGATTATGAGTCAAACAAGTTATTTTTTATCATTTGCCTAAATTATAATAGGCATTTAATAATGTAACTGATATTCAATAAAATAGTTCAAATACCCATAAATTGATGGAGTAATTATTGTTTTATAAATAAAAATAATATATGAAGCTGATGTTGCCACGAACATACGCGATAACAATTGCTTAGCACAGCCTAACCAATTAGTGGACCCAAAACAAAGACTTTTATAATCAAAAAAATGCATAAACTAATAGACACTAAAATTCTGCACTGAAATACCACTGAATTCTTCTGATTGAAAGATGAAACCCATATTTTTTTTCTTCGTTATTTTAATGTATTCTCCCATAATGAAATTAATGATACTCACAAAGAAAAAGTACATGGGATAAGGATTGACAATTTAATTTTACAAAAAAGAAGAGGTGGAAGAAAATTTATAAGGTTATTGGAACTAAATGAAACACATGAGAATATATCAAGATTACAGCTAATTATAAGGACCAACCTAATATATAAAATATTCTTAGCCACTAAATTTTGGTCTCTGAAATTTGCTGTTTCTTCACTTCTTCATGATTTTATTCTTACTCATGATAAAATTTGATTTGATATTGAATTTTTCACCACAAAGAAAGCAATCCCAAGAAGAATCCACCAATCAAAAGTGAAAATCCACTAGAAAAGCTCTTTTTTGCACCACCAAAATCATGGTCAACGGGGTACAAATCCCCTGGTGGACCAGTCATGTATATGTATTGTGAATTTGGAGGATAGGGAACATTTCCACCTCCACCGCCACCGGAATAAGGAGGAGGAGGGCAGTTATAGCCGCTTGGCGGTTTCTTTGGCGGCGGCGGTGATGGTGGCGGTAGAGCTGGTGGTGGTGGCGGTGGAGAAGGTGGATTACAAGGTTTGTTACAAGGACAACCTCCACACTTGTTCTCACCCTCATCGAGTTTTCGTGGATTCAGTCCATTGGTTATCGGTATAGCCACCACAAAAAATAAGATAAGAACCACAAATCGAGACATGTTGAGAGCCTTGTTGGTGAACATCCTTGAGTTCTTGTCGATTGAACTATGAATTTCCTCTTCTTCTTTTTTCTTACAAGAAATTTTGGTTTTTCTTATATGTATGTAACAACAATATTAAGTGAGAAATGAGAGGGAAAGAAAGGAAAAGGAAAGGAAAGTGTTTTGCAGGAATGAGAGAGGTTTGTTTGTTACACTTCTTGATAATATTGCATGGAAGTTGCAAGAGAAAGGAATTTAAGTTGTTGGTTTTGAGTTTTTTTTCTTTTGGGAGTTTGTTGGNATAGAAGAGTTTGATGATGAGGTGTCTCTTCTATGTATGGTATTTATTGGCTTAATCAAGAAGGCAAATTGCATGTGGATAGTCCAATTTGTGTCCCCACCATTGGACTCCTTTTATTATTTTTTAATCTTTTTGGAGTTGGTTTAATTTTTTACAAATTGATTTAATTACAAATCAACATACTTTGTACAAACACGAAGCATGTATGCTTTCAATAATTGTACCTTTATAGGTATTTAATACTTTGATTTACTATCTTGTATGTGGAAAAGTGGCAATTCCAATTGTTGAAACATTATTTATTTCTCTTTTTCTTTTGGTTAGTTGAATTTGAGTATAAGAAAAAAGGAAATTCTTGCAATTTAAAGGAATTTATTCTCTCTTTACTTATTTATATTTATAAAAGGAAATCAATTATAAATATTCTAGCAAATTTTGTCGGAAAAAAAAGGTGGAGAAATAGTAAAGATTGTTCTTTGTATACATTTGATAAAAAGTAATTGGACAACTTACTATCTACAACATTTTACAGTTTATTTGAGCAATAATTAGTTGAAACATCTCCCCTGAATTTATTTAATATGGACTCTCCATGCCTTAAGCATCAAGAACATGTTTTCCCCATCTCAAGGAAAAGAAGAGAAAGAAAAATTAAACATTTCCACTTGATAGTTGTGTTTGATTATATTTTATGTAAAAAATATTTAAAATAATATTCATGATGAATATACTTAAATATAGCTTTAAAAGTGAAAAATAATGAATTTGAAAATCGCTTATAACCTAATTTTCAAATTTCAAATACAATTTCAAATTAGATTTAAGATTTCCGTAGGTACACACATAATTTTCAAATAAAATAAAAAATCATTCCAAAAAAAGTGAATAATTTTTATGGCCAAAGGGGTCCCTAGTCTTTCTTCCAAGAAATTTAAAAGGTTGGGGCATCTATTGGGTCTCCTACATTCAAGTATGGAGTAAACGTGTTGCTTTTGTAGACGACTTTCACACCAATAATAGTCATACACTAGAAGAAATTGATGATTGGACATTTTGAAGCTGTGTACATTATATTTTACTAGCATCCAAATTTCAACCTCAACACTTCACACTTAGCACAAATTCAGAAACGCGATAAAGTGTTTATATTATTATGCAATGTTTAATAGTATGATCAAAGCTGATGATCGTGAGCCTTGTGAGTGTGTGAGTAGTAGTATCATAGTAAACAAACGATTTTGAATTCAAAAATCTTATCAGTAACCAAATAATCAAAAAATGTCTCCTTTCTTTTTTTTCTTTCTAGTAACCCCTTGGCTCTGATATGATCAGCTTTATTTGTAGCCTGTATAAATTCCATAAAACAGTTATTCTTCAATTACTGGAAATGAAATATAAATATTTTACCCGTTTCTATATTTCAAGGACAATCCACTGTACAGGGAAGAAAAATCAGGCAGGACAATGACTTAACACTAGAGAAGAGAAGTATGCACAATGGGCTATGGCCTGCAGTACACTAATCCAAAGGAGTCTGTCATGGAAATTATTTGGGTCAAATGTACTGGCAACCCATTTGGCTATAACAATTGGCCCATCACATGAGGAGGCTTGAATGTTATAGACTTATGTTTATGGAACAGGGCTGAAATCCTAAAGCAATTGTGGAACATAGCAATGAAAAAGGACCGTCTTTGGAGTCAAAATACCAAAAACAGCAGCTTGGTTTGTGAGGAAAATATTGGCATCAAGGGATCTGTTACTAAGGAGTCCACAACATCAAGAATCACTGGAGGCAACTTCTGATTCAATACTTCTAGGAGACACTTATTCCATCAAGAAGATGTATCTTGCTCTCATGCCAGCTTATCCAAGGGTGGGTTGGAAGAGTCTCATTCTCCAAAAGAGCCTTCATCCTAGGTTCAAATTCACTTTGTGGCTAGCAGTTCCACAGAGGCTAGCAACAGTTAGGAGATTGCTGAGAATTGGTATACAAATAGCTCCTGAATGTGCCTTCTGCGGAAGAACACTGGAAACCCTTCCTCATCTGTTTTTTGATTGTCCATTCACTAGCACTATATGGAACAGATTGTTTAGGTGGCTGGGACTTTTGAGATTGGTTCAGGGCTGGGAGGATGAACTGAAATGGGAAATAGTGATGGCAAAGAGGAAGACTGGGATGGCTATATATATATATTTGGCCCATCACATGAATGGAAGTCTTTCTGAGCTTTTTATCTTGTCCCTTACCCTCACTGATTTTTTCCTTTTTAGTGTTGGACTAGAAAAATAGTTCAGCCACCCCCCATATGGAAAACAGTGATTAATGAACTTAACGACAGACACACAGCAGAGAGAGAACACTAAACAAAATCAAGATACTCCATGCATTCAGAAATTCTTATCCCAAAGTGAACACTAGAAATTCTTAAAACTCCATTCTACTTATATTTACAGAAAAAAGGAGAAACATTTTATTGCAAGTGTTGTCGCAGCATGGCTCATGGTTTCTTGCCAGCAACAACACAAACTTGTCAAAACCAAAGATGAATTTTGCCCTTCACGTGCTACTATGATCGCATCCAGCTAGGTACAAATTCTCTAGCGTTTATTATCCTCTTTCATTCAAGACCAAAATTCTCGGTATCTCCTTTGAACACCCCCTACATCATCCAAAAGAGGAAAACATTGAAAAGCGACAAACTTTGCATCTATTCCTACTTTCTTGAAGAAGTTTTATCTGCAGAAACGGCTAGCTCCGTGCATCTCCATGCTTGAGAAACCGAAGAAGGGATTTCTGTCTACACAATTTGCATTCAACTGAGCTATCCTTGAAGTTGTTGAGTCATCATAACCCATAGAACTACTACAAAACCATTGTGGAGACTCAAAGTTTTGTTGTTGAGAGAAGCTAGACCAATTACAAGTCTCAAAGCCTTGAGCCATCTCCCAAAACATGCTTTGCAACTCCTCCATACTGTAACTTTTGCCCTGTTTTAGATAGATTGTAATGAAAAATCAAGTCAGATCATTCTCTTTGAGAATTTGCAATGAAGAAGGCGGGGCCAGTAAGGTAGATAATCAAGGGGAGAAATAGGCTTTAACATGTAAGTTCAGCAAAGTCCAATAGCTTTAGCTCAAACTTTGAATTATGTCTTAAAAAATCACTATAACAAAAATTAAATTCAAAAGCTAGCTATTGTCATTTGGGGTCGTCCTAGAATCCAATCCAAAACCCATACAATTTTAAATTTTAAATCGAATCTGTCTCCAATACATGTCACAAAGCCACAAAAGCCAAATGGGCCTAGCTTGACTTGAGACTGAAAAGTATGCAAGATAATGCATTTTAATTAAAGCACAAGAAACACCAAACTTATTCCTTCTAAATATGGTCACTATCCACGGTAAATGAAATTTATAACATATTTTAAGGAAAACTTAGTATATGAAGCACCCCATGCTCAAGCAAGATCCGTGAAAGGACTAAGCGGGCGTAACATAGGCAGCATATCCTGAAGCATGTGTCAATGGCTAATTCCATTTACATAAAACCGTGACCTATAAGTCACATTGCTCCAAGCCTTCCATCAATTCATAACATATACTCAACAATCAACGATATTGCTGCAACAACCTGGAACAAATTTATCTTGAGCACCATTTGATATGAGTGTTTGATCTAGTAAACACTTTCAAGCACAACTTATTTTAATCAGCTAGTGTAGGTTAGCATTACTTGTAGCTACCTTTCAGATAATCTGATGATACTAGTATAAAAGTTGCTCACGTTATCAATGCATACAAGTTAAACACCATACATTCACTATCACAAGAAGGTCACAACACAAGAGTTCCTTGAGAAAAAGGTATATGAAGACAATACCTCTTTCCTTGCATCTTTCATTAGAGATGTCATTTCTTGTAGAAAATCAGCAAATCCCTGCAATAAAACAGTGAGTTAGCAATGAATCCCATAACAGAAAGATATAAAATGGGCTTCTCCATCATCTACACTCAACAAGGTGAGAGGAAAACAGAACAACAAGTTGCATACCTCATCTTCATCTTCTTCAGGATCATACAAGCCTGTGTCATACATCATTCTCTTCTTTTGATCCGACAACACTATAGAAAAATTAAAAGGTACACATTAGAAATGACAATCACAATTTATGTTGAAAAAGACAGAGAGAGACATTAATCCCATTTCCATTCCAACAACAAAAAAATGGAATTGGAAAAATTGCAACTTTACCTGAGTAAGCTTCTTGAATTTGCTGAAACTTCCTCTTGGCTTCACCTAATAATGATGGCGTCTTAGTCCATTTATCAGGGTGCCATTGCTGCACAAAAAAAAATTAAAAAATTAACCATTTCCGTTAGCAACCAAATCCAACTACTCTCATAGTCAGGACACAACAATAACAAAAATATAAACTTCTTTTCATCATCATATCCTTACCATTGCTAGTTTTCTGTAAGCCCGTCTAATTTCTTCATCAGAAGAATCTACATTAACACCAAGAACACTATAATATGAAGGCGACCTCTCTTTAAACTCCATCACCAAATTCCCCCAAAACAACAACAAATTAGCAAAAAGGGTATCCTCTAATTTCAATATTTCTTTTAAAAAAATCAAAACTTTAACCCCCTCTCAGCTCTATCCCTTTTCTAAAGCTCACAAATCAGAAACCGTAACATGAAGAGGGTGTTGATAATTAACATTTATATAAAGATAAATTTGGAGGGATCGGTGATGAAGTGGGGTCCAATGGAACTTTGTCTGTCAAAAGAATCGGCAGCCACAGGGGCAGAAATATCTATGAGGTGGAAAAGGGGGAAAGGTTCCATTGGGTTCTAGGGTAGAAAGAATAAAGCTTCAAGAAGGTTCGGGAAGGAAAAATTCGATTGTGGTACAACGTGGTTTGATAAATGTGAGAAGATATTTTGGTGTGAGCTAAGATATTTTGTTTGGAATATTCTGGTGAGCTTGAGCTGTTTGTAACATAAATTTAATTTTGGTCCCAAATTGGATAATGATTGTTTTCGGGCACGACAAGATATTTTGGGAGGACGTCTTCGTAAACAAAATGTTGACTCGTCAGCATAATTTATTATTTTTTAATTTTTTTAAAATATAATTATCTTTTTATATATGTTCTTTTACCACTATAATTTTGCAGTTAATTATGTAAAAGATAATTGGTCTTGTGAGNATCTGAAATCTAGTCGACGGGGTCCCAAAGGGTCACTCAATGAGTCGACTATAATTTTGCAGTTAATTATGTAAAAGATAATTGGTCTTGTGAGAATACATAAACATACTTTAGCTGATATTCGGTTTTTTTAAGTGAAACTTGCAAATACATTTGTTAATTTCAAAGTTGGTGACGTTCTTTGCTTATGAGATAACGGACAACCTATTAGGATGGTTGTGTGTGTTGTGCTTATATTGAAGTATGGAAAGAGGATACCATTTAATTATGGTTCATACGTGATTATGCTAAAACCTCTAATCTTTGTTACATCCTTGATTAAACCAAATCAGAGAGCTACAAGACAAGCTTTAAGGTTATTAAATTTGTTTCTTGTAATTATACTTGCCTTTCTTGTCCCATATATTTGTTGCCTTTTTTTCTTGTTAAAGGTAATTTATTGAGGAAACCACAAGGCTTTATTCATTATCTGCATATATATTCTTTTTATCTTTCCTTTCAAGTGCACACTTGGTGCTCAATCCCCCCAGTAGAATTTCGTGTTTCTTGGAAGAGCAGACAAATATATTGATTGACTTTCATTCAGTAACAAGCAGAAAGAAAGTTGATGAAAGCCAAGAAATTGATGGACAAAGTTAAATTTTAAAAAGGAAGAGACCTCCATTCACTAACAACAGAAAGAAAGCTAACGAAAGCTAGGAAACAAGGACATTGGCACTTGCCCCAAAATAAACTAGTCCAAATCAAGAGTTGAGTTACGTTGCTGAAAACCCAAAGTGGCGGAGTGATTTGTGGTAAGATTGACCCGTATAGTAATGCACAATGGTTCCGTCAAGCAAGTTATATACGCCCATGTCCTTGACATCACCTCGTTCGATACAATAGTAGGCCTCATCTCACAATCATTCCTGAAATAAGTATGATTTCGAAGCCAAAGTGGCACTAGAAATTAATGCTTTTTATCGATAAAAGGGGCACCATAATCTTCTTTATCATCGTAACTGAAACCTTCCAGCATGCTCATGTCAGGGAGGTTGATTACGCTACGCCAAAAAACGATGAAACAAATTCAACTGTTCTTGTGAATTGTTATGAATTTGCAATTGTTCCTATGGTCCTTTTTATAAGACTAAATAGCCTAAATCCCACACTGCTGGGAGTCCTAATTCGATACCAAAAGAAACTGGCGAATTCTAATTTGATCTCAAAAACGATAAAGGAATTCCAATTTGATAAAAATTTTAAATTCAAAAAACGTTTCAATTATATCAAACAACATAATAAGCTTACAATAATACGAAGAAAAATAAAGTAACAACGCCGTCACATATAATAATATAATATAATTTGATAACAATTCAAATAAATATAATATTTAAAGTAATAATGTGACTCAAATATAATAGGTAATAACAATCATCAGACTCTTATTAAACTAAAATAATTTTAACAACCTAAGGAATAAATTGATTTACCACTATATACTAGGCTAGTTTTACTATGGTAACAGTATGTTCTTCTTTTTTTAAACCTATGAATATATCAAAAACAATGATAAATTAACATATAAGATTCATCTACCTAAATCAAAGGATCGTATTTGAAAACTAGACTTATTCTTCCCTTTAAATGAGCCGGGATATGATAATTTATTTATCCTTAATCAAAAATTATATAAATAAGTCTTATCCGACACAAATTTGAACAGTGAAGTTCGTTCAAGTGCAAAGTTATCTTGAATTGAAGGGGAAAGATATAAAAACGGAGTCCCTTTTTTCTTTTAGCACAGGATTGATTGATTGATTGATTGATTTCTATATATATTCTGTCTCTCTCTCATCCAATTTCTCCATGAAAACCATGAAATTCAGTTTCTCGTCAACTCTCTTCTCTACCCTTTTCATATTCATCGCTTTGTCTGCCCCTTCCGCCGCCAGAAAGCCCCATGTAATCAATTTCCGATCACAGAATCTCTTCCCGGAGGCATTCACCTGGGATCCCAAATCCCAACACTTCATCGTCGGCAGTACTCGTCGCCCGAAACTCATCTCCGTTTCCGATGCAGGCGTCGTCGAAACTCTAATCTCCGACACCTCTCTTCCTGCAAATTCCTCCTTCCTCGGACTCACCGTCGACCGCCATAACAACCGCCTCCTCGCCTGCATCCACCGTGTCCCTCCGCCTGAATCCCCCACACCATTCAACGCTCTAGCTGCCTACGACCTCAAGTCTAGACGCCGCCTTTTCCTCGCCCCTCTCCTCGATGAAAACATCGAAATGGTTACTGAAGACGTTCAGCCGCCCATCCCAAACGACGTTGCCGTCGATTACCCCGGCAATGCTTACGTCACCAATTCCGGCGGTGACTTCATCTGGAAAGTGGACATAAACGGCGACGTCTCAATCTTATCGAGATCGAAGGCATACAAATCCCATCCAGTGGACATGACCACAGATTATCACAAATGGGGTCTAAACGGCATCGTTTACAGCTCTAGAGGGTACTTACTCGTCGTCCAATCAAATACGGGGAAATTGTTCAAAGTCGACGTTGATGACGGAACGGCAAGGACCGTTACATTGAACAAGGACTTAACGGCAGCTGTGGGAATCGCCTTCAGAGATGACGGCGTCGTATTGGTTGTGAGTCAACACAAGCTATATTTCTTAGGTAGCAAAGATGGGTGGGGAGAGGGAGTAGTGTTTGACGAAACCGCCCTTGAGGCGGAGAGGTCTCCTACTGCTGTGACAGTGGGAGATCGGAAGAGGGTATATGTGTTATATGGGCATGTAGTGGAGGGCAGAACTGGAAATGCAGAAAGAGAAGAGTTTAGTATAGTTGAAGTGTGGTCTGAGGAAGAGAATGAAGAAGAACCTGTTTGGTTATATGTATTAATTGGATTAGGATTAACTGTTATCTTTTTTTGGAGATTCCAAATGCATAAATTAGTGGAAAGCTTGAACAAGAAAACAGTTTGATTTTTTTTTTTCTTTTGGGTTCTCACATTTGTCTAACTTATAGTGACAGTTACAAGTATTTTTGTTTTCTTCCACAATAATATAGTTATTTTATTGCTATATGCACTTTGTTCTACATTAGACAACAATATTTAATCCTAGAACACGCTCTAATTCAATCTCAAACAAGTTGAGGTAAGCTATATAAATTTTAATGTTTAGGTCACTCGATTTAAACTCATGTCAGTCCAATATTATAGCCTGCATGAATGCGGGATGCTTTAAACTGAAAATACTTCACTAGTCTTGACATTGAAATTATCCACACAAGCCTTGTCTAAGGTTTCATTTAGACATGAGCAACAATGAATTGTAGCATTAGAAAAGTTTGTCAAGTTTCTTGAGAAGTATCTGAGAACAACAATTCTAAATGAGAAGCTAGGGAACTGTGTTATTCAAAATGTTGGGAAGGGTTGGTGCAGCAGCAGAAGAAGCTAACACTTTTTCCTTCTCTGAGTGATGAGGGGTTGATGCCTTCTTATCATCTCCATTTTTCGGCTTCTTTTCATCAGCTTCAACCTTTGGTTTGTTTCCATGGCCTTCCATTTTTGGCTTCTTATCATCAGTTTCACTCTTTGGTTTCTTTTCGTTGCCAGCTCCAGTTTCTGGTTTGCTCTTGGAAAATCCAAACAGCTCCTTGATCGAACTCACGATATCAGCTACTTCAAGTGCCTCTGCAGGTTCCGCAGCAAAAAGAGCAAGTCCACCTAATGTTGTAGCTGCCAAGCCTATCAATTCTCTTCTTGAAACAGCAGCTGCAGTCGTCTCCTGCAGAGGTAACTCCTTTCCGTTGCCTGTCAACTGAAAGGGAAAGGACATGCTAAGGTACAAAAGAGAGAGCATCTAAAATCTCTAGCAGAGCCAACAACAATCATCTACTATATAAAAGATCTTGTACTTGCTCAGTAAACTTCACATGGCTTGTAAATGCTAGAAGGAAATAGCATCGAGAATGGAGAAGCGGAGGTCAAACTTCGCAAATACCATATCCATATCGAAGCTTAATCAAAGATTTTGGTTGAATGCATGTCGATAGGTCAGTGGAAAAGAACACATGGAAGTATATTTTGTAGAATCTATTTTTTTTTTTCTCTAAGAACATGTACTATATGTCAATCCTTAGTAAATGACACAGGAATCTGTATCTTTTTGCTAATTTATGTAATACAATTCTGGTTCCTGCACTTATCAAGAAAAAAGGGTGATTTTCTGGCATCAGAATTCAAAAGCCAAGGCTTGTCGAAGAATCAAATTGTCGCAATGTTTGCAAAGTTTCTAAGCAGGTACATATGAAAAATATGTGGCATATGTCAATAATAAAAAAATATCAAATATGTGGCATATGTCTACTATTCCAATTTCCAATATATCACACACCATTCGAAAGTTAAAATATCTCTACACTCTATCAAATCGTGTGCCAGAAATAGGGTAACTAGACTAACATGCAACAATTTTCACATTAGCAAAACAAAGACATATAGGACTGACATAGGACATAGATTAAGCAAAGGGAGACTGCAGATAAGTCTATTGCGCCAGGTCTGATTATTATTATTTATAAAAAGAAAACAAATAAGTGGTCGATCTAGCATTTTGTTTGCAACACAAATAGCAGGGAAAGGCCTCAAAAGCAGATACCAACATTTGGTGTCTACTAGCCACAGAATCAAATTGTATGTTCTTTGGTGACTCAATAGTCTCCCTTTTAAAAATTTCGTACAAAGAACAGATAAATAAGGGGAAAATGCTGCACATTGCCCAAATTTAAATCCAAGTTAATATTGACTTAATGATGGAAATATATTCTCTTTCTTTTGAAAAGAACGGTGTTGAGAGAACGATTTCCACTCTTCTAAAGGTTGTATAAATGGCATATGTCCTGGCAACATGATGTACTTGTGCAGAAGGAAAAGCTGCTGATATGATTTGCATGGAGAGGGACAAGAGAGAATGTGCAAGTTTGCTACCAGACGTAAATAAGGAATTGAAAGATATATTCCTCCTTTGCATTCAACTAGATTCATTAAATGGCCAGTTCATACAACATCAAAGTTTTTATAGGTACCCCCAAGTGTTAAAAGCCTAGGTCGAATGTAGTTTTTGTCTGGAAGGAAGATGAGTAAAGGCTCTAGAACAAAGACTATATTCCAGCATGTATTTTTTGGGTAATCTGGATGGAAGAAATCAGAGATTCTATGAAGACAAGGCTTAACAAATACACACACACATATATACAAATGCTTGTACTTTGGGCTTGTTGGTGTAACCTGTTGACTGTATCTGACTTGGAAGCTATAGATTTCCTCAGCTCCCTTCCACAATTAACAAGAAGCTCTATTTCTGTGACAGAACATATTCATCCTTGATTTTGTTTGATGATTAAAACTGCTTACATATCAGAGAGGTCAAAAGTTACTTCTCTCTACACAATGTCTTCATCAAATGCTCAAGTGTTTTAGCTTGCTAGGATGCTTGTCGGCACTCAGCTCTAGAGATCCAGTTTAGCCTTAAACAAAATCTACTCCACAGCAAGTTTTTTTCTTTAGTCTCAGGGGCCAAGCTTCGTGGATTATACTTGCTACAGAAAGAGAGCAAATGCTCGATCATGCAAGTTACTTAGGCTCAATGAATAACAGAAGGTAGTTGTAAATGTATGCATATCATACCTAATACAGTAATGACATGAATAGCGTACTACCTTTGAAGGTTGAGCTGGCTATCAATAAATGTGGGGGTTAAGTGTTCATGTATGCTTCTTAATCTTGGTTGGTGATATTTTGCATTGATTCGTGGAAAAATAGCCATTTACCTAGTGACCATTAGGAAAGTCCATCCTTAGAGATGGACCACCAATATAAGGGCCACCAATAACTGGAATGTCGTCCCCTTTACCTTAATACCTTGTCTTTTGGTGTACTTTTTGATTTTGAGATTTGCTTTGGGTTTTCACATTCTAGTCCTGAAACTTTTGGGAGGTCACTGATCAATTCTCTCTTTTGATGTTGGATTGGGTTATTCATCAGAAACAAAAGCAAGTACCACATAATGTTGTCTTTTGTTACCTCAGCTTTAAAGCTATAAGCTAGTACTACTCATCCCTCCAGGGATAATTCATCAATGTCCTTGAGGGGGCTAAGTCCTGGATTTAAAGAGCAGTGGGGCATATCAGTGCCAAAATAAGGTGTTGGTTTTGATCTTGTAAATCTAAAACCAGTTTTCAAGAGGACTGGTCCATTATTGGCCTTAAAAGCACCTTCAACAGGGAGGGGCAAGTTCCATTGGTCTACTCTTTAGGAGCAGAGGTATATCCACTGCATTAAGTCTGTGTCTGATCCAATGGGAATTACTCTCTGTGCATATCACACCTAGCAGTATGGAAAGCGGCACATACAAGTAACCAACTTTTCTTATCCAAATTTATTCATGTTCACTTTATTGACACCTTATTTGGACCATTAATATTATTCTGTTCATAACCAAACACCACCATGAGAATCATATTGCCTGATCCATACTACTTGATTTGCACAATACCTTCCAACAAATTCATCCTACAATACAAACATTAATGCCCGATTCATATGTGATATGACTATGATTTTACACAACATTCTTTACTATCTACAAGTACGCACCAAGTGTAACTACCGTGAGCTTCAGAGCCTTCCTGCAGCTCAACGTTGATCCTCCCACTAGTACAGACGCATAATCAGCTAAAATTCCAACCGTGTTGCACAGACATGGGGGCAAAAGGAAAGCACTTCCCACATCTATAATGAGGATTAAGGTAGTTTATTTACACAAATTCATAAATCAAGTACTTACATATTTTCCATCTTTCTCTCAATCGAAATAGCCAGAATGATGCTTAAGATTAAAGGTCAGAATCCCCTTATCATTTATCAAGCTCCATTCATCCAACTAGCTATTAGAGAATACACAACACATGATTGCATCAGTTGTGTAAGTGTTTCCAAAATGGACTAATTTATATATTCATTAGCTAATCCTCTCATTACATTAAAGTTTTGCATCTGACACTCAGATCTTTCACACTAAAAGTCTAAACCCCCACTTAGCCCTTGCAAATACTACCTCTACCAGCCAAATAGAAACTCCAAAATAAGCCAAACAAACTGTGATTTTCAAACAGTTGCAGAGCATAAAGACCAGAAAACAAAACCTGAAGGGAAGGAAGAAGAGTTGTTGTTCAACTTCCGTATAAGCCAAATGCATATCAAACTAACAAAAAAGAACAATACAAATGTAACAAAATGTGAACTTTAAACAGTTCCATAGCATAAAAAGATCAGAAAACAAAACCTGAGTAGGAGGAAGAAGCGTTATGTTCAACTTCAATATAAACCAAATACATATAAAACTAACAAAAAGGAACAATACCCATTGAACAAAATGTGATCTCTAAACAGTTTAATAGCATGAAAAGATCAGAAAACAAAACCTGAAGAGGAGGAAGAAGAGTTTTGTTCAACTTCAGCATCGGTATTGAAGGTGCCGATCTTGGTTGGGAGCCATTAGGTTGTGGCGCTGTGGGAAGTGAACCCACTATAGGTTTCAATGTAGATGACAACATATTTAGCTGACTAGAGATTTTTCCGGCGAGATCCCAGTCGCCGATTCGAGTAGACAAAAATTTGTTCGTGAGTCGTGTGAAATTGCAAAAATTAAATGATTGCCAGACAAGGTGGTAGGTAGATAGATTTGTTTAATGAATTAATTTTAGTACGGTCTCGCCCCAAAAAAAAAACGTTTTTCCTAAATAAATTCGTGTTGCAATAGTCTTATATATTCTTGTATTATTACTTGAACTGGTTCAAAAATGGAACCCTATTGTAATAGTCAAATTTCATTCCAATTTATAATAATTAAATATCTTAATCAAAACTTTCATTGACCTACTAAAGAATCGATAATGCAGTGTTAATTAATCACGTTTTATATAAGAATTAAGCTCATATTTTTTCCTAATCGATTGATCAAATTTTTGAGAAGCTATAAATGGACGTTACGCACGCAGTAGCTAGAAATAACCACATGACAAAATAATATGTTGGTGGTACTAGAACACAACAAGCAGCTCATGCAACCAAATCTCAATTTTCTTAGAAAGAAATTGGATCACTTATGACAAGACAGTGCACAAACTCAGAGACAATAACAAGAAGACTCACACAATTAAAACTCTTGAAGCAACACACACAAACACTTGATACTTAGTAATTTGCAATACTTTGCAGCCCCAGCAATGATATATATATATGTATGTATGAGATCAGACAGTTTGCTTGTTGTAAAGAGCTTGTAAGGTAGTTGCAAAATAGCCTTGACCATTAGCTGTAAACTTGTCACAATGGTATCCATCCCCCAGTGCATCTGGTGCACAATCACTACACAGCTACCCATCGCTGCAATCACTTTGAACATAGCATCTTTTAAGACAAGTCACAATGTCACCAACAACACCCAACCTTTGCTCCATAGCCGCGATTTCCACTGGCAAATCCCGTGATGCCTTCACCTCAACTGAATACTCATTCAATATATTAATACGTGTGAAAAGATTAAAAAAGTACTTCTGAAATTAAATACACGTCTCGATGTTAAGATTTGATCCTTTTGCTATCAAACAACATGCATCTTAATATATAGAACTTTTTCATATTTAAAATTATAACAATTCATATTTATATTGGTGGTAGTGATGTATAATGATGATGGTTGTGCGTGTCGATTAGATTGGTACTTGTATCATAGTGACTAATTGTAACTAACAGGAGTGGTTAATGGTGGTGGCGGCTCATAATTATTTTGAATAATAGTAATAACTAATAATAATGTTTGGTGATATACATATAGTGATGGTTTAGGGTGATGATTGTGATAGTACTTGATGGGTATTGTGGTACGTAATGGTCGCTGGTGACATATAGTAGTGGTAGTTAGTAACAGTGAAGGGCGGCGAAAGTGGATGAAGTTGTGAATGTCTTTCAACATATTTAATGATATTAATATATTATTAAAGATTCTAATAATTCAGATTCATTAAGTTATATATTAAAAAAAAATACTTAAAGACTTGAGAGACATGATGAACTCACCAGTAATTGCAACAATGAAAGCAATCAGAGACAAAGTAAGCACAGGTACATGAAGAACGAGCCATTCTCATACAAACTTAATTTGGATATATTAACTGTGGATATGAAGAGAGGGAAGAATTCATAATGAAAATGTTGTGTCCATTCTTCACAATTTATAGCTCTAGATTTGGAGGAAATAATGCACTCTTTTTATTTTAAATTCATTTATTGGTTGATGAGTTTAACTATTAAATCGACTGTATTCTAAGAAATTTTTATGTTATTATTAATTTATTATATCATTAGAATTTGAATCTCCAATCTTGTGTTATCGTGGTAATTATTTCATAACGCTATCGCGAACTAGAACGTCTTTGTTATTGGAAAGCTATTGCGGTTACTGGCCTGGTGGCCATCTCTCATAATCGTGACTCTTCTCTTGCGATTGTGATAACCTCTTTTTCGATCTCGATTTCATAAGATTTCCAGCACTAACGCAGGTTTTTAATGCAAAAAATTGATTTAAACCCTGGCCAAATTTTTCGAGACTCAACCCAAACCATTCCAACAAGCTAATCACAAACAATGATATTAATTTATAAATATATTCAAACCCTAAAATTGAAAGGGACGGCAAACCCAGTCATACCACAACGACATGTACTAGAGTACTGCAAGGTTACAAATTTCCTTTTCTTACCTGAAATATCACATTCGTTCATGTAGAAAAAGAGAACAACTAGTTATATTATGGTGCATTTCGGTAATTGACCTTTTACTTTTTTACAAAAACTTATATTCATGTAAATAGGACCTTTGTTTAGTAAAATAAATGTCTATGATTAATACCTAATCAATTTCGATTTTCACTCTTAAGGGTATTTTGTCCGTAAATTGAATAATACATCTCTATGAACATCCAATTTCCTACTTTTGAACCTATATATATCTCTCAAATTATATTGGATTTTCATTCCGAGACGGATTTAGATAATTGTTGTGTTGTGTATCATATACAATGAATGATCTGAGTGAATTTTACGAAGGTAAGTTTTGAAATAGTAAAAGAAATGAATTTTGGGTCTAACTCAACTTCAAAAGTTAGTTTGTGAGGGGAGGATTGCATGTTCAAGTCCGTATAAGGACACCATCCATTTCTTTAATCATAAACTTTTTTTAATATTCTTCAACACCCCATCTCATGCCCAGGACTGGGCATCTGATGCGTAGGCAATTTAATTTTGGGGCCCAACATCGAATGAGATGGGTCCTACTCTGATACCATATAAAGAATATTAGATCTTGGGTCTAACTCAATCCCAAAAGCTAACTTGTGAGGAGAGAATTATCCAAGTCTATATAAGGAGACTCATCTCATTAACCATGATGTGGGACTTTTTACCTTTTCCAATAGAAATATTATATAATTTTTTATTTGAGCGAACTTTGATTATAAAAGAATCAAATTATTGGGATTGAAGGTTGGATAGTGATGAATTGAGTTTGAACTGCTTTATGAGTTAATTTTGGGCTAGCTTTTGTCAATGATTGATTTTTTTTAAATAAATTCAATGCTCCTCGCGCATGAATACAACTACTTTAAGCTAGATATTTTGTTACAATTTATATTGCTTCTTGTACAACTCTTTATTATCATGATAATTCTTTCATGACTCTTCTATAAAATAGAAATAAGACATGCCCAACTCATTAAAATTTGGACAAATTAGGCGGATGAAATGGATTTAGATTGAATTTATCGCGCCCTAACAAGGATGAATCTATAATAATATTGTACGGATCATTCGCTCAAAATAATGTTCTTATGTTGGGATGGGGCTTGAATTTTTGCCCCTAAAATTTGTGGTCTTTAATTTTTCTCCTTCGACACTTTAAGTAATAAAAAAGTGGTAAAAAATGACATCCCTAACAGCAAAAAAAAAAAAAAAATGGCAAGGCAAATTAATATTCTAGCACAATTAGTTATGCCTTAGGGTATAAATTCACACAATTTATGTATCAAGGGCATAAATTCAGCAGCATGAATTTGTGTCTTGGAACATAAATTCAACAACATGAACTTGTGTCTAGGGGTCAAAACTTCAGCAGCATGAATTTCTTTCTGGGGTAAAAGTTCAGCAACATCAACCTGTGTCTGATGAATTTTTTTAATATTAAGAGTAAAGATATGTCTTGCGAATTAAATAACACTTTATTCTTGCCTTCAGGCAGACATTTTCTAAAAAATTTGTCTAACAAAATTATATATGCCATAATTAAAAATATTTTAATAATTATATATTTTATTGTTAATTTTATTCATAATATCTATTTTAAAACTTTATGACGAAGAGGTAGCATAAGTAAAATACTCCTATAACATTATTAATGTCACCTATTTCAAACTCAATAAAAAGATGCATGTAATTTGAACTTATAATTACTCCAGGAATTTTTCGAACTCAACATGTTCCACTTGTGAAAGCTTCAGACTCCAACATCGATTTGGTTCCGTGTTTTAGCCAGGAGTACTTTTATCTAAATGTTAATTTATTTTTTATTTAATTCATTTTCAATCCGTCTATTTGCCACTCTCAGTTGGGAGGTTATTTTTTAAATTAAAAAAAATAATTGGGTATTTTATTCATCT
>JACEIK010000182.1:427518-440361 GCA_018107945.1 Datura stramonium | reverse complement strand
CTTGAATTTCAATTATATTTAATGTCTATAAAGTATGACCCAATATAATTTAAAAGAATTGAGAATGAAAAATAATATGATACCTAAAATTATATTCAAATTAAAGATCAATCCGAAATAAATGCTATCCCATTATAGTTCTATTCATTGTGTCTTTTGTTTTAAGGTACAAAATCAATAGTTATTTAATGGTCCACTTTCAAATTTTCGAAAACTTCCTTCTTCTTTTTTTCTTGAGGTGATTGAAGGAAAATTCACAGCCAAATAAACCACCTACCAACATGTATTTGTATGCAAATGTACATGTGCTTATACAAAAGTTAGATACACTTTATCAAATATAAATTTAGACCACGATATTTAATATTTATATTAATTTAGAAATCTTAGTTTAGAAAATTGGCACTTAATTGATTAGCTTCATAAGAATTAATAATTAATTAGCTTCATAAGAATTAAGTTCATGTTTCAGCTCTGTCCTTTTAAAAGTGGTTGTTATTATGAAGTTTCAGATTTTACAAACAAAATTCTATGACAATTTTTGAAGTTTCACATAAGAAATTTAAAGCTTTATAAGTTTATGAATTATGATGATAAATGGTTATTTTTTCAATTATAAAAATTGAAATATAACTATTTATAAATTTTATCAGAAAACTATTTACAGGATTAATCTTGATTTGCATCGTATAGGGCCATTGAGAGAGATAAAAGGATTTTCTACTAAGAAGTTTTCTACTCCCACGTCTCAATTTCGAGACCTCCGGTCAAAAAAAAAGAGACATCAATCATCGGAAAAGAGATAACCTTTAAAAATAAACTATATGCAATAAAAAGAACAATCGGAAAAGTAGGTACAACAAACAATAATAAGTAGTTTCATAAAATGAGATTTAGGGAGAGTAGAATATTCATAGACCTTACTCCTACCTCAAAAGTATAGAGGTTGTTTCCAATAGATTCTCGGCGCAAGAAAAAACGATTCAAAGTAGTTTTGAAAAAGAAGTAAATGAGGTACAAGAAACAACAGATAATAACATAAACATCATATAGTAACAATATAGAAACTATAACAAATCAATACGATAATCGAGATACAAAAAATAGTGACGGAGCTCAAAAAATAAGAAACTTAACTACAAAAGTAAATATGGAAACAAATTACTATACATCCAACAACCCTACTTCATGGATTCTTGAATCTGAAAACTACACCTTTCATAATAAATTCCTCTCTATTTTTCAATAAAAAAATAAATTTTCATACACAGGAGAAACTTGTACTATCTCTGTCAAGGATTGTGACCTAGTGTAATTGTGTAAAGGACATTGTCCTAAAATCAGATCCCAAAAGTTCACTTACAAAAAGTTAAATACAAAAAGGACCATCATCTCTCTCTTTCTTTCTTACGAATATGTTTTTTTTTTTTTCAAGGGACCCCATTTATTCAATAATTTACTTTGAAAAGGTTTTCTCATAGTTAATTTCCTTTAAAGTGGAACATGACAATAATAAATTTGAATTCTGAAACAATATCTATAGACCATCATGTGTACTAGATATAGCAAGTTGAATTCTTCTTCTTCTTCCTTTTTTTTTTCTGAAAATTATATGGAAAAAAAAGATTCATCTAAGTGAAAAAATTACCTGAACTAGCAAACTCCACTCATATATTAATTTTTATAATGGTACTTAAAAAAATTACATAACATAGTGAGAGATTATGTAATTTTATAGCACATATATACTTATACATGATACATGTATCTGTATATCTAAAAACTCTAATCGTCACTGCACACACATACATGCACAGATAGTTGGTCATACATAATTTAGCTTCTACTTTAAAAACACATATATACATACATACATATACAGTTGATTACATACAGTTAAAATCAGATATTGTATCACCTAGATACATATTCTGCTATATTTTGAAATTAAGAAGCTGCTACATTTTAAAATCTTGCTATAATTTGCAAAAATGGGCACTAATACGCTATAAATCTTCTCGTTAGAATTCACTCACTTAGAGATCTAGGGCCCGACATGACAGTGCAGTCAGAAATCTATTAGCCCAAATGAAGCCCAAGAGTAGAAGGATATAGACCAGAAAATGTAGCCCATCCTCTGATAGAGTACGTACCAGACATTATTGGGCCAAAAGCCCATAATACCTTGCAGTGTTTTACTCACTCTTGCTAATTATTCCTTTTAATACTCCATTCGTTTCAATTTATTTGTCTTTTTTTTTCTGATTTATTTAAAAATATATATCTTCTTTTTAAATTTTAACTTTCTACATAACATGTTTAAATCATAATATTATTCTACACATATTTAATTTAACACTACAAAATTTAAAAGTTTTCTTAATCACTTCCTTAAATTTCATGCTAACAAATTTTAACTGAGAAAGTAATAACCCGTGAATCTGAAATACTAGTCAAGTTTAATGAAATTGGAACGGATTGCATGCATTTCCTATCCAAAGTACTGCCCTTTTGAGTCGTCAAGCAAATAACTAAAACGTTACTTTAAAACCATCTTTAAAGTCATTCATTAGATTTCTTTAATAGCTAAACCATCGTTAAAGTCATTTACTAGATTCCTTTCATAACTCTATCGTTGATGAATTAAGATTTGGTTATCTTTCTATCGACCAATTGATAAGGTTGTCATGCTCAACGAGTATTATCAGCTAGAAAGAGCAACACCTCATTTTTCCGCTCCCACTGCCCAAGCGGACTATGGGTCATAACACACTCTACGCACAATAAGTTTATTTTGAATTTGACTTGCTCCTCATTCAATCGTTGAATATGTACAAGATATCATCATAACGGCCTAATATCTCAATAACAATTTTATGTAAAGTGTGAGCCGCAATATAGGAAATTTGGGCTACTATTAATTGAAAGTTTGGTCATTGTTAGCAACATTGACAAAATAAACTAAACCTACGTACACCAAGAGGAAAACAAACTATTTCACTAGTAACCAAACAGATATATAAGGATTATCAAGAAGAAGTTGAATGGGAAAAAAGATAACTAAGTTCCGTTGTGATTCCAAAACTAATGAAATAGAGGTTAAAATGAAAACAAAAACAAACAAATGTACTAATATATTCACTAACCATCATGATTAGATTAAATTAAGGACATATAATATAATCTTGAGGAAAATTAAATTTTGTAAAGGTAGGATTAAGCCTGTTATGACATGGAGATGGATCAGAAGGTGGGACTGGTCCTCTTGGAAGTTGATTTTGTAGCAATCTCTCATAATCTAATTTCTCCTTCATAACTCTTATGCTTTCAACAACTCTAATTGAATCCATTCTTCTTGTAGTATTGCTAAGTAGAACAAAAATGATTAGAATAATATTAATCATCCTTTGATGATCACAAACTGACATTTTCTTTTCTAATAGAAAGAAAGAAAGAAATTTAAAGAGGAATTGGATACATGGATCAAATGAGTTGATTGGGAATGTGGGAATGCAAATATATACAATTTTTTCAACACTAAAGGACTATTATTATATCATTACAATATTTATTATTGGAAGACTTTGAATTTAGTTGTTAGAAGTCATAAGTTGAATGATGAAGTGTTAGCAGACATTTTAGAAGTGGGGAGGAAAATGAACATGTCATTTTCTTTCTAACTATAATACTATATATACTAATGTGTTCACATATATACCAACAAATGTCTTTGATATACTTATGTTTTTCTCATTGTTATTATTTTTCTTTTGAAATGTGTGTTATTATTGCCATGTTTAAAAAATAGCTGGGAGTCCATTTTTATAGAAGACATAAGAGGAAATAAAACAAAACGTGACATGTGCAGCCTCATAATCTTGAATGCTATGGTGGTTGACTGGATGGTTGATATATAAATTAAATTGATCTGTCGTATTAATATAATTATATTATATCCTCAAAGTTTGCTCCTAATTTGCCTACTTATATATCTAAAATCTTTTGGTTACAATTACACGTTAATTATTAGGATAGAATGGTTCATATGCAAGAATTATAATATGCTAATTGTTTGTCTGTTGGTTAATAGTATTTAAAAATATAATATATGGTGACTAATAATGGAAGAAAGTCATAATGAACTATTTACTTTTAAAAAGCTAAAGGTTGTTTTTATCTTTTAATTTAATCTCGTAATGCCAATACATTGTTTTTATTTCACTAATCTATTACACATACAATAATCAATAGATTCCCCATAACTTAATAATTCATATTTTATTTAATACCACCAATTAAATGCTATATTGGCTATGAAAAGGTGATTGTTTTTTCTTATCCGAACCAAACACGATATTATTTAAGAGTATAATTTTTGTTGAATTACAATATAATATAAAAGTTAAATGATCACCCTTTAAAAAAATTGTCAAAACTTGTAGCAAGAGATAAGTGTTTTTACAATCTTAATCAGAGATTTCGAATTTAAAAATATAATCGTAAAAATACTATAATTCCTCTCCCACCACTAATTAGCCCCTTTCTCTAGAAGTAACCCAATTAATCAAAAAGTAGAAGGAAGTGGTAACTTTTGCCACTTTTAGAACCATCAAATAATTTTAGATAATTGACTAAAACACCTATATATGTTTAGAGTCAACAGTATATATAATTGATATTGTGTCTAATTGACATAAAATGTGAACATCCCAAGTTTAAAAAGTATCTAGCTAACATATTCAAAAGTAGATTTGACAAACAAGTACAATTCTTACTTATGATATGATTATAAAGCTTAACATGGTATTTGTTGATATGATTATTAATCAAGTGGAATTTGTCAAGATTTCCATCTTGCAAGTCCGTTTTTAACGCGCGAAATTACTGTAGTAATTACAAATTTGACCGAATTCAAAATATTCATAAACTAAAAAATTTAGTTTTGCCTCTAATAATGTGGTATCGAAACCATTTACCTTTGTGATGCATTCTCTCTTAAGGCTCATCAACTTGCCCCAATAAAACGTGTTTCATGAGATTCCAAAACTTATATATAGAAAGAAAAAAATTATTTCAATTCTATTTTCACTATATAATCTGTATAATCTGTATATCATGACCTTTTGTGGTCACCTGTGAAACCATATGGATCAAAAACAACAAATTTCTATAGTTGGAGGACCATTTTGCTCAAAAAAAAAAAGGAAAAGGGAAAACGCAAAGGCTCCGCTCTTGCAAGAACACAACACAGAAATCGTTTAGCTAGGCAAATATACTTATTTGCCAAAAAATTCTTTTCACGACCCAAAATTCAAATGTTTAGAGTTCTTCCCTTCACTGCAGCTGTGCACCCTTATGCAATTACAGCTCCAAGGTTTCTTCAAACCACTCAATTCCACCTAGAAGAAGAAGAAAGATTCTTGAAAAAATCACGTTTTTTTTATATTACTGATAAAGATTGTTTTTTTTATTGAGTTTTGATCAAATTCTGTGTGGAAAAGCCACTCAATTCCACCCAGAAGAAGGATGAAAAAAAAATTCTGAAAATCATGCTTTTCGTTTTTGCTAAATACTGATAAAGATTGTTCTTTTATGAGTTCTGATTGAAATTTTTGTTGGAAAAATGTAGGTTGATTGTGAAAATGTCTGCAATAGCCACCAAGAATGCAGGAAGAGCAGCGGAGTCATTAGTAGTGAAGCCTCCAGCACACCCCACTTATGATTTAAAGGGTGTTATTCAACTTGCCCTCTCTGAAGATGCTGGAGATTTAGGTTTGGTTTTAGCCCCATATCTTTTTTTTTAATCTCATGTTGTCAAATGGGTTTTGCCCAGTTTTTATATTTGAGGAAATGATAAGCTAATTGTGAACTTTTTATTTAATTGAGAGTTGCTTTATGAAGTTTGGTTATAGTCCTTTTTTGTGTGTGAATTTCAAGCTTCAATCTTGTTATTTTACAGGTTATATGTTCTTTGTAAGCATTATCTTCAGTTTGGGGGTTTGNGGGAGAGAGGAAATAGTTCTGTCAAATATTAGAGGGGGTGTTTAGATTAATCCGGATTCGCACTGGGAAGTCCTACTTTGGGGATAAAGGGAACTCCATTCTCAGGCTTGAATCCGAGACCTCTGGTTTTGGATGGATGGATAGTTATCACTACACCAAAATTGTTGGTGGTAAAAGTTGTTTCTTTTAAGTTCAAGTTCTGAGGATAATGTCATGTACTCTATCAGTCTGTGCATGCTGGGAAAATTTGTTTAATTAAATTTCTTGGAGATATCAATTTTCATCATTGGAAAGCGCATTAACATAAATACGGCAGTAAGAAGTGGCAATTCAAAAGTGTGAAAACTATAAAAATGAGTCAAAGTAGATTGTTCCACACTCTTACGGCAAAGAATTATACCACGAAGCCCCAACTAGGTACTGCCACTTATATGAGTCTTCTTAGCACCTAGCGACCCTTGTGAATTTGAGTACTCAATTTTAAAAGATCTATTTGTTCAATGTATTCTTGTGCCAAATGCAGGAGATGTTTCTTGTAAGGCGACAATTCCTGTTGACTTGGAATCTGAAGCTCATTTTCTAGCAAAGGAAGATGGGATTGTAGCAGGAATTGCACTTGCTGAGATGATATTCGCGGAAGTCGATCCTTCACTAAAGGTATTGATTTCCAATTAGATTTTTCTGGTAACTGGTATTTCTACTTTGAAGAAATTTTTGATAAAGCGTAATTTCTAATTTCTTGTTCTCGTTATTAGGTGGAGTGGTCTATTAAGGATGGTGATAAAGTTCATAAAGGCTTGAAATTTGGCAAAGTACAAGGTAAACTAAATGTGAGAAATGATTAATTGCTAATTAGCTTGTGACTTGTTAATAAATTTTGCTTGACTTTTGTAGGAAAGGCTCATAGCATTGTTATAGCTGAGAGGGTGGTTCTCAATTTTATGCAAAGAATGAGTGGAATAGCTACACTAACTAAGGTGTGTTTATCCTCGTGTAAGTAGCTAATCATTAATAAGGATCTGGAAATACATTGCCATGAATAGAAATGGTTATTGTCATTGATGAGTTGGTAGTAGTATTCCAAGTTAAGTGTAAGTCTGAGACTGATAAATTGTTCTATGTTGTAAATTACTGAATTTCAGTGCAGAGCATGTGTTGGTCCATAGTTAGACATTCCTCTATGATATATAGGCTACCATCGTAGCGAAGCAACTTGCTAAATTCATTGTTTTCATTTTCTATGAGATTCAGCCTTGGCCTATGGTAATCTTTCTCCATCTCACCAGAAGGTCAAGATGTCAAGTCGTGGAAATAGATTCCATGTTTTGTTATAAGGCCTGTGAACATCCACACTTCTGTGACTTTAGATGGTGCCTGAGCTACATATCAGAAACAATTTACAATCAGTCTATGAGAAAGAGTCCTCTGTTTAATACGTAACAAACAGTAGGTGCAAATACACACGTGAACACATAACTACACACATTTCTAAAATTACGTAGATGAAAGTAAATTAACTAAGGCATGTTTATTTAAATTATAAAGTGCCAGTGATATCTACCGAATAAGAAATGTAGAAATGTTTACTGCAGACATGGAATAATGTGTGAAATCTAACCAGAGTTATTGTTGGAATTTGCAAAAGGAGCTGTGAGCTTTGATTACTTTTGGTACAGCTATTTGCTTTTACCTTTCAATGGACGCCTTTTGCGTCTTTTTCAATATATGAAGACTGCTGCATACGTCATGTTTAAAAGAATATGAAAGGTTTCATTGACCCAAAACTATATATCATGGTCTCTTTAATGGAAAGACAAAACTAGATGCTTTATACTTGATAATGTGAGGCTCAAGTTCATCTAAAACATGCTATTCCAAGATGTCATGGAGTTCTAATTTCTTTCCTCTGTAGTAGTGATTAGAAGAGACTTGACATTTTTATATTTGTAGGCAATGGCAGATGCTGCACGCCCTGCTTACATCTTGGAGACTAGGAAGACGGCTCCAGGACTACGTTTGGTGGATAAATGGGCGGTAAAGATCTACTCACCAAATTTCATCCACTTGTCAGAGACTCTCACATGTATCATTTATCTTGGCTGATGTTCTACCTGGCTTTACCTAAAGGTATTGATTGGTGGGGGGAAGAATCACAGAATGGGCTTATTTGATATGGTGATGATAAAAGACAATCACATATCTGCTGCTGGAGGTGTCAGCAAAGCTCTAAAATCTGTGGATCAATATTTGGAGCAAAATAAACTGCAAATGGGGGTTGAGGTTGGTCCCACATACCTTTGGATTAAATTCTTCTATATGTTTTTTGATCTGAGTCATTACCCTGTAAATTTATTGTTTGAACATTTGATTTGTTTATTTTGACCTGACAGTTGAATTCTGTGTTGTTTGGACTCTCCAAAAATTATCGATGCACCCATGTCAGATCCAAAAGTGCACTACTTTTGGAGGATCCAACACGCACCCGGCAATGTTTTTGAAGAATCCGAGCAATTACCTATTCTGCTGGAATATATTATTTTTAACTTCTGCTATCGGTTTTGCTAACGCTCTTGTACATTCAAGTCAGATAAACATCTGTTCACTCATAAACTATTTATACTTTTGAAGATATAGACTTAATGATAGATGCTACTTCTGATATCCTTTCACTGAAGAACTGAACTCTTATATGTTGAAATCAAGTTTTAGTCCAAGTAAAAGATGTTTTCCCTTAAACTCAAGACTTTTATTTTGCATATTTATATCTAGATAGACTTGTAAAGAACCAGAATATGTCGTGATTTTGGATAACTGAAACAAGAGAGGAAAATGATGTCATTTTGACCAAGTAAAGCAGCTAGCAGACAATAGTTTGCCAGGTTATATTTTGGATTAGTTTTCAAGCTCTTCCTTTTTGGATTCAGGTACACGATGATACACATGGTTTCCACTCCCTTGGGTATTCACTCTTGTTAGTTTTCTGGGTTTTGTACCAAAAGTAAGGGAAAAAGTAAAAAGATATCAGTAATATTGCTGAAATAGCTGGGTATTTTCTGGTTTCAGAAATCTCTCCATGTTAATCCTCCACACTAATATAACCTAAGAAGTCTGAGAGAAACTGTATTGTAAATCTGCATTTGCATGATACTTAAAATATGTTCAGTTTGTGGTAGTTATTGGCAGAGTTCTAAACCATTTTTCCTATCCAACAGGTTGAAACCAGGACACTTGCAGAAGTACACGAGGTTCTAGAATATGCATCTCAAACAAAGACTTCATTGACTAGGATAATGCTGGACAATATGGCTATTCCATTATCTGACGGGGATGTTGAGGTATCCATGCTTAAGGAAGCTGTAGATTTGATTGATGGGAGGTTTGAGACAGAGGTAACTCCTGATATCATTTTCAATTTTGACTGCTTCACACAATTGTCAGCCTATAGAAGATAAATGTGATTATGCCTTTTGACTTTTCTCGGTTGTAAGATATTCAATATTGGTCGCTAGACTCGCAACACATGATAACAGTTTCCTCTTTACGATTATTGAAATTTTCAAATGTAATGAAATACATATGAATTTTCCGAAGGGAAATATGAGGTACTTATTCTCTCTTTGACCTATATATTGTCAGTCTTCATAGACACATGGAACAAAACAAACCTTTGAATAAAGGCTGAGAAGTTTTTACCAAAAGGAGAGTTGAAAGGAAGCAACAACACATCATGTCATAGTCCATTGCTGTAAAATGAAGACATTTAAGCCTGCCATATCCTAGTTCTGGTACTGGCAAAAAGACGAGTATAGATTGTTATTTGCCCCTATTGCTCCTTCATGGAACCAAGGCTTGCAAGTCTTCCACGTCATTTTTGTAGATCTATTTTATCATTTTAAACATGTAAGAACCATAGAAGTAGCGTGGAAGCTTGATTTTATAATAAAAACTCCTAATTTACAAGAAAGTACTGCTTGGCTTTCCCGTTTATTATTTTTGTCAGGTATGTCTTCTGATGACATAGGATGTTTTGGCTATAATGGTGGCAGGCTTCAGGAAATGTTACCCTTGAAACTGTGCACACAATTGGACAAACTGGTGTTACCTACATTTCTAGGTATGCATTTCAACTCTTGCTATTTCAGAAGATATTTCATGAAAGAAGTAGAGGATAATAAAAATAGAAGAGAACTTCTCGGTGTATGCTAATTGTACAGCCGGGAAGTCTTCCTTTTCCTTTTTCTTTTCATATAATAAGATGGTCAGTTTACTTGGTATCAGACAAAAAATATATCAGTAGATAATACATGATATGTACAATTCTCTTGATAGGCAAAATTGACAACAGGGCTTACATAGATCGCTAGAATACTTAAGAGAATTAGGTTGTGGAGCTCTTGGTTATTTATATGATTAACAAAATCTTCACTTATAAGCTCATGGTTCACCGTGAGGTACTATAGTTTCCTGTGATTGAATCTAAAATCTATTTGAATATTAGGCTGTTGTTTATCTTTTTCAAGGAGTGGATTTCATTCTAGTATTAAAATGGGAAACATGGTCAGTAAGGATTCATATAGCTGATCTTAGGACTGAGGCGTAGTTGTTTGTTGTGAAGATTTCATACTGGAGAAAATTTTATTTGTTTCGTCCAGTTATGATATTTTGATAAAAGTAACTGTCTTATGTTCTAGTCCATATATATTAGGCACATGAAGGTTTGTTATGATACTTATATCATACATTTCTGAATGTTTGCAGCGGTGCCCTAACACATTCTGTGAAAGCACTCGACATTTCCCTGAAAATCGATACAGAGCTCGCCCTTGAAGTTGGACGACGTACAAAACGAGCATGATCCCCATTTATATTTTGTTGTAAACTCAAAAAGAGTAGAAGCTGCAGAATAGAACAAAGTGCAAATAAGAATCATCACACTAATGTCATAGTAACCACTGTTTAATCAAACAAAAAGATAAAAGTTTCTGGAATATCTTGATGGCTTTTCTCCAATGTTACTGCTTGAGTTGGTATTTCATTATAGCTTGCTTTCATATATAATGAATTTATACAGTAAAGAAACTTAGTTTAAAAGCTTGGTATATGTAAAGTTGTGTTGCTCTTTTCTGGCTCTTTTCCAACCTCTCAAATCTTTTATGCACCAGTTGTTTGTCAAGAAGAAAAAAGAGCTTGGAATACTAACACTTTTGGTCCTCAGTTATTAGTAAATTTTCATCTGCTTTCCTCTTACTAACAAGGTTGATCCTGGTTGCAATAGTACAGAAATTATAAGATCAATATGAAGGCAAAATGGACGGCGAAAAATAGGAAGCAAGAAAGTAAACCATGGCTACGATAAATTAATTCGTACATTGTCTACTACGTAGATTTTACATTGGCCTGAACTTCAAGCTGGGAACCTCCAGGTTAAAACAAGAATGCCTAAACTTTTTACCTTGTGTAAAACAATGTAAACGACGAGAAAAGGGGAAAACTTGATCTGAAGAACTACAACACTTGCTTCTTTGATTTCTATAAGCAATTCCGCCGAGGGAAGTGATAGAGCAAGAAAAGAAAAAAAAGGAATCAAATGCAAATGCAAGAGAAGGCCAAAATAGAACAGTCCAGTGGACATAACTGATCATGCTGCTGCCTTCTTCCTAACGAATCGCTCTAAAGATTTTGGAAGCTGAGTTTCCTCAGTGAGTTTCCTCTTCTTCGTGTGTTGCTCCATGAAAGGTTTCTTAGCTTTTTCAACAGCTTCTTGCTTCTTCTTTGCAATCTTACTCGGCTTGCTTCTACCTTTTGTTTTCTTCTTCATAGGAATACTCTTAGCTGCCTCGATAGCAGCCTCCATTTCTGCTTCTCTATCCTCCTTTGTTGGATGTTCCTTCTTCCTTGCTGGTATCACTGAACCAATCTTTGTTGGATCCAACATGATAGTCTCTGGAGGGAGCTTGTCAAGAAGAGAGCGGACTTCCTTCTCTCTCCTTTGTTTAGATGTTTCAAACGGATTTGCCACCCAAGAATCGAAGTTGGGTTCTCCGGATCCTGGAATTAAGATAGAAGACCAACCCATTGAGTGCCCTATGCCTAGAACATCTTCGTATGGTCTGAATGCCACCTTCTTTACTTGGTATCCTTTGGCAACAGAGTGGGTCATATAGCGGCTATAATTCTGAGATCCAGAAAGATCTCCAAAAACTTGTACAAAAGATCCAGTTGCTGTAGCAAGTAAACCTTTTTGACTAAAATCCAAGGCCTTGCAGTGACTTGGTAATGTTTGTAGAACCTCGAACTTTCTCAAATCCCAAATTTTTATTTTCCTCTCCATACCAGCAGTTGCCATTAGATGTCCATTAGGATGGAATGCTAGAGCTGTGACCGGTCCAGGATGACAGAGCATCTTCACTAGGGGAGCAGCACTTGTAGGCTTCCACATGCTGAGTGTGCCACCAGAATGTCCGACAGCAACCACACTGTTGAAGGGATTCACCTGCATGACATCAGTACGGCCCAAGCCAGTTCGAAGATTAGCTACCATCTGTCCAGTCGTAACATCCTGATAATGCAGCTGACCAAATTTGTTTATAGAAGCCAAAAGGAAGTGATTCCTTAAAAACTGAAGCTTTAGCACAGCACCATGTTCCTGGAGTTTAAGAAAGATCATACGTGAGCATCATCTTTACTTACTCATTGGTTAAAAACCTACGCAATCAGGGAATGCAAAAGACAAGCATGCATTTGTGTCAGCAGCAGCATCCTAAAATAGCAATAGATCACATGGAATCCATAAAATTTCGAACTGTAAAAGGTTCCTCTCTCTCTATATATATATATATT
>JACEIK010000182.1:383222-417942 GCA_018107945.1 Datura stramonium | reverse complement strand
ATATATGTTGCTGAATTAATTTTTCATTGTAATGTCACTTATTAGTATTTTAGTTTTTCCTTTCTTTGCCTTTCTCTTTTCTCTCTCTCCATAAATAGTTCTATTTATTTATTTGGTAAGTATGTTAGTTCTATTTATTCTTCCTTTAAAAGTGTACTTTAAATATTGGGTCTAATAAGTGTAGGTGGGTGCTTGTTGTTGGGTCTAAAAAGGTAATCTGATTTGCAAATCTTAGATACACCTAATGAAAGTTATTGAAAATGAGAAATTATTAATACCCTAATACACCACATGGGAATATTTGACCAAACAAGATAACTAGCCCATGCTTAATAAAACTCAAATAAAATAACTTTAATTTATATATGGATAGAGAAAAGGGAAAAGGGTATATATATAAATAAATTTAATTAAGTTTTCTTTTGACAGTAATTGTTGAAAACTACAAAACATCTTAATTATGGAATAATGTTATGAAGATGACACATAAATAACTTAAATATTTAATTTAAAAAATTATATTTTAAGATATAAATAAAGGCAGAACAATCAAAACTTTCTTCTAATCAAAATAAAAATAACAACAATATATTTAGCATAATTTCACAAAGTGAAGTCAGGCGAGTATAAAGTATACTCAAACCTAATTACTTCCACCTTAGAGATAGAAAGACTGTTTCTGATAGACCCTCAGTTCAAGAAATAAATAATAGTCCTAACCAGTCTAAAAAAAAAGTAACAGAAGTACAAGAGAAATAACATATCAATAGTAACAAACAACAGAGAGTAATATAATAGTAACTTAACTATCGAAAAATAATATGACAGTTAAACCATAAGAAATATCAAATAGTAACAAAAATCAAAATATAAACAACCGCATAAATGCCACTACAACTATTAGATGGATGAGTAATTAATATTTTAAGAAAATAGGATAAAAAATTTGAGATAAAGTGGGCATATATTTGTATTTCAATATATCAATTAATTGGATAAATTAATATGATTAGGTAGAATGCATATTTATTTAGGGGTGTGGAGGGCTTTTGACTGTGGGGTTTCAATTCACGAGGAAGTAGGAATTTGGTAGGGCTATTTGGAGGACATTTTAAAAAGAATAAATGTACTTAAGTAGGACCCGTTTGTAACCCTAAATTGATAAAACATATTATAGTTAATAACTTTGTAGAAAAGAAAAAAATAAATAAAGAGGGGCATGGTTCTCCTCAAAGTTTCACAAAATAACAATATCCTCCACATGGTGATGAGTCATGAATGATCATGAAGATAGAGAAATTTTATTTTTGCTCTAATTCAGGGTTCAAAGAATGTGGAGTTTCATGGGGTAGGTGAAAATCTACTCTTTATCCTTTTTATGTTTCTCATCGTATCAAGATCACTTTGCACGCGTAAGTTTGATTGATTAAATTTTTATTAATATTTTTTTTCACAAGAATCGTGTCGAGATTAGCTTGAGTATAATTTGATTATTTCATCAGATACCTAAGATCGGTAAGTTGAAGATATTTTCAGCCAATTTACGCACACCTTGATTATGCTATCAGACACCTCTATCTCTCACGAATACTTGTCATCTCTTAACAAAGATACTGATAACTTAATAATGTTCCAAGTCGACTAATAATTACATACAATTCGATTATTCCCACTAAATATCTCTGTCTCTCACTAGTAGAGACATCAAATAAGATCTGTCCGTCAAAAGCATAGGTACATAAGAGAAAATTACCAAACATTTTGTATATGTTGCGATTTCGACCCTATTTTTTAAGATTTATGCTCACTTTATTGACCAAATGACACTTTGCCTAAAATCTACTCTTATCCTTCCATTTCCTTAGTTGTAATTTGTAAATGAGATGAAATGTTGAAGAAATGATGTTTAACCTTTTTGTATAAACAAGACTTTTTGTGGGGTGCACACCTTGCACCTAACCTCCTAGAATCCTAAGCAATTTATTTGATTTTACACTTCCCAACTCAAATCCCAACAAAAAGTAGGGAACAAATTGACAACTTATAATTAGTTGTTTTGTGAAAAAAAATAAAAAATAAAAAATAAACAGAGAAAAAAATTGCAGAAAGAGGATGAAATATCCCATAAGTTATGTCATAAAAAAAAACATATTGTAAAACGAAATGGATTAAGAATCATAAAATCTCATATTTAAATTTTAGTGGAAACAAAAGTACTAATTGATTTCTTTTCATTTGTTCGAGTCTTGATAGATAAAATTACTCAATATTCATGTCAGCAAAGAATAATAAATTCGTGATATAGTCAAAATACGCTCAAACTGATCTGAACACTATATTAATCAAGAAAATTTCAAATGGAAAAAGAGTAAAATAAAAGGGGCGACAAATAGAAGGGGAAAGAAAATTAGGAAAAGGACAGACACATCTTTGGGCGAATAAACATGAGGGGTATTTGGAAGAGAGCACACATAATATGACAGTTGACACAGGAATGTCTCCTCACCAAACCGAAAGCCTAAGTTAAAAGCTAATCCTAAAAGACATCAAAACTTTCTTATGCTCCACACTACCCCTCACCACATGGCCCCCCCTTGGTTTTCCCCCTATAGAGTGGACCATAAAATATATCTCAACATGATTTATAAATAATGGTTATTTATCAATATGGATTGTGATGGGATGGTTGAAATTTTTTTTATTTTTGTTTAGAGGTCAGGTTTGAGCCCTCTGTATAAAAAAAATATTATTGAGAGTGCTGCCCTCAGAAATGGGCCCTGCAACGCGCAAATTCGAATTAATCGAGCTTCAATGCGGATATTGCACGATTGGTGAAAAGTTTAAAAAGTTGCCCATTTTTGTTTCGAATTTCAACTATAAAGAACCAACCAGGATTGTGATGAAGTAGTAAGTATTACTTCATTATTAATCAGAATATGAAGTCATCTTTATTGGGAGCAGATTAACCCCTTTCCAAATATGTTGTTTTCCAATGCGAGTTAGGAGATAATCTGACTCAAAGACGAATATCAAACATCGAAAAATAATAATAATAATAATAAAACTATAAGGAAGGAGGAAAAGGAGGGGGAGTTGTATAAAATACTAACCTTAGTTAAGGAAAAATGGTCAAACTTATAAGCAATTTTGTCATCGGTTAGACCTGTTGTCTCATCTTAGCAACGGTGTTAAGAAAAAGTCTCATTCTCTCTCTTGATTCCGTAATAATAATAATAAAGATTGGTCAAAAAATAGTTAATAATAAAGAGTTTATTATGCGGAGATTGCATTAACAAAGCGGACCGTATTACCTTAATTCTAATATTGTTACACATAAATCTTAACATATATAGATATATGTACGTCTAATTTTTATTTTTAATGCAAGTTGCTTAATATATGGAATAATTGTACGTCTAATCCCTCCATTATTTGTAAATTTTACGTTTGATCCTTATAAGAATTCACTAACTATATCTAACATTGAACTATATTGCTTTCAGATCCTTTATATAAAAAATATTTTATGTAGATTATTTTAAAAAATTATATTACTCACGATTATATGTGGAGTAATAGTGCAATATTAACATAAAAAAATAAAATGCCCCAAGTACATATATATATTTATTCTTTTGCATGGATATAATATATATATATACGTGGTTTCGAATATTAAACTCAAAAGGGGACAAAAAATATTCATTTTCTTCTAACAAAATTGTATGGATTATATTTTAAATATATAAATGTGGATACCTAATGCCACAAATTTTTAAAAAGATTGTAGTGTCCTTTTCTTATCAAACCAAGGCATGTTATATATTGTAATTATACGTAATGTTTTTGTATCTTGTTTTAATTAATTAATATAAAGTCTAGAGATGAACGACAAAATTTGGATTTAGGTACAAGTTAATTTGTTACTGTATAATTGAACATTACGTAGACAAAAAAAAATCTTCTCTTTTTTTTTATAGAAATATTTAACTAAAAAGATAAGATATATCTCATTTTAATTAATATAAAAACGTACCCCCACTCTATATTTTAAATAGGATCGTTTTGAAAAATGTCAACTTGGACATGAACTGTTATCCACATAAATAATAATATTGATGAAAAAGTATTAATATATCATCAAAGAATATAATGACATGATAAATATTTTTTCATCTTTATTTTTTTTTAAGTCCATAAATATAATTAAGCACATTATTTATATTATGAGTCAATGTCAATGATGAGATGAATGGCTTCTTGCTATTGTCTCCTGAATTGAGACTCATTTGACCATAGTGGATTTTTCGTTTTTTTTTTCAAAGCGAAATTTAAGGTGCTTTTCAATATTATATGTTGGAGTTTCATTTGTAAATTGAATCAATAAAGGTTTAAACTTTATAAATTACATGTAGGAAATTTCAAACTTTAGAATATTAACAATACTCTTTTAGTTTGTTTTCAGCTTCAATTCTAAACACATTATCCGATTTTAAATTACAAAACTTAAACTCCAGGATGATGTCATTTTTACTTGTTCTTTAGCTTTGAACTCCTAAGAGAATTTTAAGTTATAAAAACTGAATTTCAAAGTAACTTGGAGTTAAATAAAAAAATGATAAAAATGAACGAATCTTTACCGCTTTTTAAATTGAAAATATTTTTGTAATTTTCTTTTCACATAAAAAATGGTTAAGTTTCAATTATTCTTTTGAATGGTGGCTTATCTTCAAATGGTAATCCTAAATGTGTCTATTTGTGAAGTTCATCCTATATTTTAATGGAGCTAAGATCAACTGGTTCTAGAAAGAGTGAGGTTCAACTTAGTTTGATTTTGGCTCGATCGGAGTCATATAATTATTCTTATGTTACAATAATAAATTTTACTCATAATTGATGAGATTCATACAATAATACGATTTTTTTTAAAAAAATATTAATGAAAATAAAAAATAATTATTCTAACATATTAGCAAGATCGGAATAAGAGCAAGGTGATTATTAAAGAACAATTGACATCTATCGTTTTCACGTAACAAGTATGAGTTTAACTATTTTTTTTTTCCACTTCTTTCTTCTCTGCAAAAATACAAATAAAATCTCTTTTATAGTACAAGTGGTTGCACATTAAAAATTAGCACTCTCTTTGTTTCAATTTGTTTGTATGATTTTAACTTGACATGAAATTTAAGAAAATAATAAATTTTTTAAATCTTGTGGTACTAAATTAAAGATATGTAAAATATATCAAAATATTTTTTATTT
Organism: Datura stramonium; assembly: GCA_018107945.1. NCBI lineage: Eukaryota > Viridiplantae > Streptophyta > Magnoliopsida > Solanales > Solanaceae > Datura > Datura stramonium. The sequence continues at coordinate 412,677 of JACEIK010000182.1, read as the reverse complement.
TTGTGATCTTAAATATATGAATTATTGAAAAATTAAAAACTGCAAATTTGAGTGATAAAAAGTTAAAAACTAAAAAAATTAAAAAAATTAAAAAAATTAAAAAAATTAAAAATATTTTTATTTTTGTGTCTTTGAATATATAAATATGAAAAATTTGAATTAAAGAGTTGCTAATTTTTGTATTAAAAAATTAAAAGATAAATTGAAATAAATAATAATAAATAAATAAAATACAAATCTTTCACTATCTTACTAATAAGCGGCTGTGCTGCCAAAGAATTTATTCCATACGCTGTTGCTGACCAATAATCAGCTCAAGAACTTGAATTTGCCCCAAACAAAAAGATTCAATAGGAAAAAAATAAACAATAATTCAAACATAATTTAAATATTAAACAAACCCCTCCAATATTATTAATTAATGTCTCACATATTTGAAAATTATACAATAATTTTATAATACAAATAAAATTAAAATACCAAAAAAAAAACTTAATAAATATAAAATTTAAATTTATGATTTTTTTATGTTTTTAATTAAAAAATACTTTTGTTGTTTTTTAAATAAAAATTTCATATCGATAGTTTCTTTTTTGTTAAAATAATAATTCAAAATGTTTTAAAATATAAGTTATGATCAATTTTTGATCAATTTTTTGATTTGTAGTTAGAATTTAACTCTGCTTGCATGAAAATTATAGTTAAATATATACAAAGAGAGTGTGAAAATTAAAAGGTTTTATGTTCATAAGATAAAGTGCACAGTGATATAGAAAAGTAAAGTTAGAGAGAGAAAAAAGAAAGAAAATATGGATAAATACATGAACAATTGTTGTAAGTAGGAGTTGTATTTTACAATATTCTGTATTGAGAAGAAGCAGCAAAAAAGGGTTCTGTGTAAAATGAATGTTCAGTACGGAATTCAAATTATATGTAAGTAAAGATGAATTTTTTAATGTTAAGGTGAGAGAAGTGAAAATGAAAGCAGCAAAAGCAATGCCGGGAAAAATGGGAAGGAGAGAGAAATTAATGCTTTTGCTGAAGAAGAAACAGATGATTAATGTTATGTTCATGGAGATGCGAGCTACCATTTTTTCTTCTTCTTTTTCTTCATCCTCCTTCACTACTACAAAGGGAACTTCATCTTTACTCTTCCTTTTCCTCCTTTTCATTCTTATTCTCTTTGTTCTTTAATTCATCAGCTCACACAAATCTTTGTCTCTGTTAAAAAAAAAAGATTCAGTTTTTCATTACCTAGAGTCTTTATACTTGTGTTTCTTGATTTGGGGTTCTCTTATTTTACACTGAAGTTCAAAGTTCCTTGCTTTTTTTAGGTGGGGTTGTTTATTTATCTCTAGATATTGCTAATCTGGGATTTTGACAGTTTTAGCTGTTCAATTAATTTCAGAATCTGACATGAGTGTTTCTCAGTAGTGGTTTGGTTCTGAGTTCTGGATCTGATCTTGATTGTTATGAAAAAATTGATCTTGGGATCAAATCTTGATGATTCTGGGATTGGTTGAGTTGGGTTTTTAGGTTTTTGAGTCCACACGTTTGGTCAAAAAGTTCCAGTCTATGTTGTCACAGGTTTCAAGCTATATTGGTTGTATATATATCAAATTCAGTGTGAATTAAATTGTTGTAATCTGTTCTTCCCTTCTGGATATTTAGTGATTTCTGGGGGGAATTACTGCCTTTTGTTTCTCTTGTTCTTTATGAGGAACCTTACTCAAATGTTATAGAAAAAAACATTAAATATAACTTTGAATCCACCATTTTTACTGTGGGTTATAGTTTTCCATTGATAGAGTTTCTTCTTTTAACACCAAGAAATCAGATTACACAAACCTTAGATTAGGAGAAGAAGTAAGAGTTGTAGACTTATCTAATTGAGGCAAAACTTGGCGGGTTTACTGCTGGTCTATGGGAGTACCAGATAGTTCTCTACTGGATTTGATAGAGAAAGTTAGGACTTGGATAATGTGGGGTAAAAGTGATCAAACTTCGTTGGCTGGCAGACGTGATATGGATATTGGAAGTTGCAAAACCTGTTATGAATGCAAGATGACGTTTACTGATTCTTGCCTCAAGTTCCACTGCCTAAGTTGCAGTAGAGTATTCTGCAGGGATTGTGTTGTGCACATTTTTGGATCTTCGGATGTTGTTGCATCTGGATTAGGAGAATCGGAAAGCATGGCAAGGGCTGCGGTTGATATCAAGACTTGCAAATTTTGTTCTAATCTAAGCACTAGTCATAAAAGCACAAGGAAATTTTGTGACAAAGTTTATCCTTCTGAATCTCCAAGGGAAAGCCCAGAACCACCGTCCCCAAATTTCAGTAGTGACATATTTGATGGTTATTCTACCCATGATGCAAGTAAGAGTAGTTTCACAGCCTTTTCAAGTCATCCATCTCCGGTGTCTCTGCGTCACTCGCCTAGCAGGTAAGAAACTGCTCTCATTTTGTAGAATTTCATTCTTTCCTTTGTAAATATTCCACTGTGAAATCTTGTGTTTTCCACTATATGTTATTATATTAAACAGAAATATCTAATATGGCAGGATCATCATATTATCTAATTATTGATTTTGTTGTTTTAGTTTCCGGAATTGGTGGATATATAGCTTGATTTTACTTTGTTTTCTCAAAAAGAGATTTGGATTTATGCCAGGATTTGTCTGTTGTCTTAAAAGTAGCTGATTCAAAAATCTAATGTGTAAAGGCTAGAGTCTCCTACCAAAGGCATTCTGAACGTAATGTTAACTTATATCTGTTCTTTCATGTTCTATCTTCTTAATTTTAAGTCAAAAGATCACCTTATTGCATCAAGGTGGTGCCAAAAGCTTCACGTTTGTGTTGTGATTGGAGTTCCAATAAACCTATACAGCTTTCTGAACACAAAACCTCTTTTCTTTCTTTTGCACCAAAAATACAAGTGAAACACTAAAGAAGGGAGCTTGACTGCAAGACCACACCGGTTTTACAGATTGCAAAATCATATGAACCTGAGTTTTTAAAGCTGCTTTTGGACTAAGAAATCTTACCTTTTTGCTTATATTTTCAGGAGTGATGAAGATGAAGGAGGTGACTTCACGAATCAACCTTATAGCCCACCAAGTGATTATTGTCATGATACTTCAGATATAGAATCAAGTAGTGTTAGTGCTAGACATAAATTTTACCATTTCAGATCATTTGGATCTAGTCCTTCAAACAGCCCCTCTAGGATTCGTTTTACTTCCAATAGAGTTGGGCATTCTATACAGGACCAACAGGAGACCCCAAGGTCTCAGAGTGATGGTCCCTTTGATCAAGAAGCCTTGGTTGTTTTAGGAAGGCTTGAGAAAGGGAATGAGGATCCAGAGACTGCTGATGACCATGTTGACAAATTGGTTTGCCGAGACCATTTTGAGAAACAGCAAAAGCCATTGGATTTTGAAAACAATGGTCATATATGGTTTCCTCCCCCACCTGATGATGAAGATGATGAGGCACAAAATAATTTCTTCACATATGATGATGAGGATGATGAACTTGGAGAGACTGGTGCAACATTCTCTTCCAGTGGGAGCCTTTCCAGCATTTTCCCTGCAAAGGAGAAACAACAATCGGATCAGAAGGAACCATTACAAGCTGTTGTACAGGGTCATTTCAGGGCTCTTGTCTTGCAACTATTGCAAGGTGAAAATATACATTCTGGAAAAGAAAGTGCTGCTGATGACTGGATTGACATTGTTACATCACTAGCATGGCAAGCTGCGAATTATGTGAAGCCTGATACTAGTAAAGGAGGCAGCATGGATCCTGGTGATTATGTAAAGGTTAAGTGTGTAGCTTCAGGAAGCCGAAGTGAAAGGTAAATTTTTTCTTTTCTTACCACTCAAAATATTGAAATTTACATTTTCTGATCACGTGAAAATATGCGGGCTTAGAATTGTTTAGATAGATTCATCATTTAGTTTTGGTTCAATGCAGCACCCTCGTTAAAGGAGTAGTTTGTACTAAGAATATCAAGCACAAGCGCATGACTTCACAGTACAAAAATGCCCGATTGCTCGTCTTGGGAGGAGCACTTGAGTACCAAAGAGCTGCCAATCAGTTGGCATCTTTTGACACCTTATTGCAACAGGTTTGTAGTTGATTTTTTAATCTGTTAATGATGAGATTAGAGCAAAGAGAGACAAGTTTACAATGTTCTGTTATCCTTACAGGAAAAGGAGCACCTCAAGGTGATCGTTTCAAGAATAGAGGCCCTTCATCCTAATGTGCTGCTTGTGGAGAAAAGTGTGTCTTCATATGCTCAGGAGCTTCTATTGGCAAAAGAGATCTCGTTGGTGTTAAATGTAAAGGGGCCACTGCTAGAGCGTATAGCCAGGTGCACTGGTGCTCTTATAACCCCATCCATTGATAACATAGCCACAACAAGATTGGGACACTGTGAACTCTTCCACTTAGAAAAGGTCTCTGAAGAGCATGAACATGCCAACCAGTTGAACAAGAAGCCATCAAAAACTCTGATGTTTTTTGATGGTTGTCCCAGGCGCTTAGGTTGCACGGTATTTTCCGCTACTCTAGAATCCATCTACTGCAACTCTAATTTTTTGAAGTTATATAATATGATTTAAGTCATGCATAATGATTAGTCTACTTGTCTTTTACTTCCTTCACTGTTCCTTTAAAGTATTACTATTATGATGCTCCATTTAACATTGACCATGTTGCTCTAAATACAATGTATTGGATTTTCTCTTTATAGTTATATTTTTATTATAGCATTTGTGATGATTTCTTTTCTGATCATTTGTACTATTCCCTTCTAGCCACTAATTTTGAAATAGAAATTTGAAGTGTCATCCTTACATCTGGTTAAGAAATTTAAATTGATTTTTTAACTTCATTAAGAGGGTTCTCACTCTATATATTTGACTTAATCACCATTCTTTTTCCAATTTCTCAGTCCAAGAAAATTTTGTTTCTGTTTATAGTTATAAATTTCTCGCATTACATACATAAAAGCACGTGCTTTAGTTGATTCTTTTATAAGTGTTTCACTTTTGATAACACTGTGATCATTGGTTAAAATGTAATGTGAAACTTAAAGGGGTTCCCTCATCACTCAGTGTGTGCTTTTCATATTCTCTCTCTCCTCCTTTTTTTTCTTCTGCCAGTAAGGGTTGCGAGTTTTCGCTCGGGCTATAATGCAAAATTGACAAGGAAATGCACATTTACCTTGATTTGTGTATCAAGAGGCTGAAGTTAGAATTAGAGGGTTACTTATCCTTTCATTTGACAATTTGTAGGTCTTGCTGAGGGGCTCATGTCGTGAAGAGCTCAAGAAGTTGAAGAAGGTCGTTCAGTATGCTGTATTTGCTGCATATCATCTGTCTCTTGAGACATCCTTCCTTGCTGATGAGGGTGCTAGTCTACCTAAAGTGTCCGCATCACCATCAATTGCTATACCAGAGAGTGCATCTGCTGATAATGCTATCTCTGTGGTTTCTCATTCTGCTGTGCCTTCAAGAGTGCAGACAGTTTCTAACGACACACATGTTAAGGTAGGATCCAACTTCAATTTGGAGGCAGTTATACCGGAGTCATTGTCGGAGCATCATTACCCTCAATCTGGTGATCAATCTAGCCTAGATGAATGTGGAGCAAGAAATGTTCTCTCTATTGCAGATTATGAAAATCTAGCAGTGTTTCTGGAACATGATACAAGAGTTGTTAGTTCTGTTGAAATCAAAGATCAAACTAATGAAGGATCTCTAGGAACTTCATGTCAAGAAGAGAGTCAACCCAGAGAACTAGGAGAGCTGACAAAGCTTGAAAGGTCAGATGAAACTGAAGCCTCCAATGAATTCTACTCAACTGCTGACAGTCGTCAAAGCATATTAGTGTCCTTCTCTAGTCGATGTGTTCTAAATGGAACAGTGTGTGTACGTTCTCGGCTCCTTCGCATCAAGTTTTATGGTTCCTTTGATAAGCCACTTGGGCGATATCTTCAGGATGATCTTTTTGGTCAGGTAGCAATCATCCTTTGTCCCTAACTTTAACAATACATTATATTCCGTTATCAAACATAATTTCGTGCTACTTTTGTATTGCACTTCATGATATCAGATGTCTTCCTGTCAATCATGCAAGGAGCCAGCTGAGGCTCATGTCATCTGTTATACACACCAGCAGGCAAATCTTACAATAAATGTTAGACGTCTTCCCTCGGTGAATTCGCTTCCTGGTGAACGGGAAAAAAAGATTTGGATGTGGCATCGATGCCTTAAGTGTGCACAAATAGAGGGAGTTCCACCAGCGACTCGCAGAGTAATAATGTCAGATGCTGCTTGGGGACTCTCGTTTGGGAAGTTCTTGGAACTTAGTTTTTCAAATCATGCAACTGCTAACCGTGTTGCTAACTGTGGTCATTCTCTGCAAAGAGACTGCCTCCGATACTATGGGTGCGTACCACGTGGTATTCCTTAAGAAATGGGTTGCCATCTGACAGAGTTCGAAATCACTGTGATAATTCAGTCATTGCTTCACCATCGCTATTTAGTGAATAACAGACTTTTCTTTTGCAGGTGTGGAAGTATGGTTGCATTCTTCCGCTATTCTCCTATTGATATTCTGTCAGTTCGTCTTCCCCCACTAACTCTCGAATTTAGTGGCTACACAGAACAGGAGTGGTTAAGGAAAGAAGCAGCTGAGGTGAAAGAAATTCTAAATACTTTTCCTGCTATCTTGAAGTGATTCTAAGTATTTGCAATGTCTTTGATTCTTTTTTGTGCTTACAATATCTCTATGTGGTATATCTTGTCTGCAGTTACTGTGTAAAGCCAAGGCTTTGTATGCAGAAATATCAAGTGCCTTTCGCAGGATTGAAGAGAAAAGTTCCTCTTTAGAATGTGAACTATCCGATACAACTCAATTGCATGACTGCATCGTGGAGCTAAAGGACCTGCTTATGAAGGAAAAGAACGATTACCATGTAAGAAACAACAGGACATCAATCTTTAATACTTGTATAGTTTCCTCTCATGACTTTAATCATGTAGTTTACACATAATGATCATCGGTCTCGTACCAAATCCCATCAACGAATCACTTCTTTGAGAAATGCGAGACATCTGAGTCATAAAAGTAATGAGATCTATTCATTGATTAAAAAAAGAAAACAGATTTTGTAGTTTAGCATGTATGACAAGTGTTGTGTTTCTCCTTACTTTATTGGTTTCTGTTTGCTTGTACAATAGGACTTTCTTCAACCGAATGATGAAGAAACTTTCGACCAAAGGCAGGCAGCAATAGACATTCTTGAGCTAAATCGTGTGAGGCATTCCCTCGTGATTACTTCGCATGTTTGGGATCGTCGGCTTTTATCCATGAAGTCCTTCCTCCAAAAGAGGTCTGGTTCAGTGGGTCCAGAGGATTGTGGATCTTGTGACGAGCTGATAGATTGGAGAAGGGACATGTTTCTAAAGAATGACAGTCTTGAACATGTTTATGAAGAGCCTGTGCCTGAGTTCTCAGACTTAGAGGAATATCCCGAGAAAGCTTTGCAGTCCGTACATGAGGGAACTCACAAATCTCCTTATGGTTCTGGTGAGCCAGAAAGCGCCATGTTAACCTCATCTGAGAATGAGAGAATGCAGGAAATCCAGATGGAAGGAGAGAATGCAGTTACTAAAACATCCTTGGAACGAGCTCCTTCAGCTGCATCAGTCCTTTCTGATCAGATAGATTTTGCTTGGTCTGGCACTGATCGTTCTCCCAAAAAAGCTCAGTTGCTTCTGATGCTACAAGGAGATGGATCTGAAGCTGCTCCTCTCAGACAACCAAGTCAACTTGATTTGCCTCCTTTTAGAAGGATAAGGTCACCTGCAAGAGTTCACTCCTTTGACTCTGCTATGAGACTTCAAGACAGAATCAGGAAGGGGCTGCCACCTTCTTCATTGCATTTATCATCAATTAGGTCTTTTCATGCTTCTGGAGACTACAAGAATATGATCAGAGACCCTGTTTCCAGCGTTCAGAGAACTTATTCTCAGATGTCACCCAGTGAGGCTCATAAGTTTAATCTCTTAATAGGTTCTTCGCCTTCATTTATTTCTTATGCATCTCTTATACCTGATGGAGCTAGGTTGATGGTTCCACACAATGGTCACAGAGATGTTGTCCTAGCTGTTTATGACAATGAACCTACTAGCATTATATCGTATGCACTTTGTTCGAAAGTGTATAATGACTGGGTCACTGATAAGTCAAGTGTGTCAGAACGGGGTTGGAACATAAGTGACATCAATAAGGAGGCTGGGATGGCTCCTAGCCTTTCGGCATGGCAGTCTTTTGGTTCTCTAGACATGGATTATATCCATTATGGGAGCTATGGTTCTGAAGATGCTTCCAGTACAATTACTTCCCTCTTTACAGATTCAAAAACTTCTCCTCACCTAAGGATCTCTTTCGATGACGAATCTTTGAGTAGTGGGGGAAAGGTGAAATTTTCAGTTACTTGTTACTTTGCAAAGCAGTTTGATGCTCTTAGGAGGAAGTGCTGTCCTGATGAACTGGATTTTGTACGTTCCTTGAGCCGTTGTAGAAGATGGAGTGCTCAAGGGGGAAAGAGCAATGTTTACTTTGCCAAGTCATTGGATGAAAGATTCATAATAAAACAAGTTCAGAAAACTGAGCTGGACTCTTTTGAAGAATTTGCACCAGAGTACTTCAAATATTTAACAGATTCTATTAACTCGCGCAGTCCAACTTGCCTTGCAAAAGTTCTTGGAATATTCCAGGTTGGACTTCCTTCTCTTGTTTTCTCCTATCTTTTCTCCTATAGCATCCCTTCTTTTGATGGTGTAAAATGGCGTGCCTTCAATTTTCGAACTAGTTTTTAGTTGTTGCAGAAGTCTTATTCCTATTCATGTCCAATGTTTTAGGTTTCGGTCAAACACTTGAAAGGAGGCAGGGAAACAAAAATGGATTTAATTGTGATGGAGAATCTCTTTTTTGAAAGAAAGATCTCTACGGTCTATGATCTCAAGGGGTCTCTACGATCCCGCTACAATGCAGATACAACTGGTGCAAATAAAGTGATGCTGGATATGAATCTTTTAGAAACATTGCATACCAAACCCATATTTCTTGGAAGCAAAGCAAAAAGAAGCCTCGAGCGAGCTGTTTGGAATGATACATCCTTTTTGGCAGTAAGCTACTTTGGCTCCTATCATTCTCTTGATTGTGATATTGATTCGTAAGTTAGAAAAGAAAATTTGCTATCTGATAATGCAATAATGGAAGATAGTCAGGTAGCAAAGGAGTAATTATCTCTGATCAAAGTTTGAGATCAAGTAGAAATTAGCCACTCTACTGAATTCAGCTTTGAACTGCCGGGTGGTAGGAGATATCTGCACTTAAATGTTCAAAAATGCTTGAAACAGTAAACGCCTTTATTGTGGAAGTTTTGTTCCGTCTCCTCCTATGATTTGGCTTAATAGGATGAAGACAAATAGAAGAATTATCAAAACTTACATTGTTAAAAAGTTAAGTACATAATTGTTTATATTCGTTTATTAATGCCTATCAAGGGATGAACAACTTGAGGGAGCACTACTGGTGAATCTATTTTGCTGATAGATTTTCCTCTTTCTTTGGCGTCTAAATTTCAACATTGATCAATAAACGTTCTTTTTTTTTTGGACAGTCTGTTGATGTGATGGACTACTCGTTGCTGGTCGGGGTTGATGAAGAGCGAAAAGAGCTAGTCTTGGGGATCATAGACTTCATGAGGCAGTATACTTGGGACAAGCACTTAGAGACGTGGGTGAAGGCATCCGGCATACTTGGAGGACCAAAGAATGCATCGCCAACTATTGTTTCTCCAGACCAATACAAGAAAAGATTCAGAAAAGCAATGACAACCTATTTTCTCACGGTACCAGATCAATGGTCATCTTGAATTTAATTATATTCATTCTTAGAGCCTTCTGCAATAAGCAAATAACCTTCCTAATTGCACAAATTTGCAGATGAAGTAAAGGTTAGATATTTTCCAGTTGGTTCATATTTGTTTTGCCATCTGGGATTAAAAAAGGATGTGAGAAGTAGGGGTTGTCATCTTTTATTAAGAAATCTGGCAAAGTGTACATTTGACCATCTGTACATTTATACAAAGCTTGATCATTGAGTAAATGAAATCAAATGTGTTTTATTGCAGACCAGTTTGCATTAAATTTCCCCATCCCTCTCTGCATAGTTCCTTAAAGTTATTTATTTATCTTGACAACTCTTGTTCCCCACCATTTAGCGTTGTGGAGCCCTACTATCTATTAAAATTAGAATACCCTTTCATCCACCTGCGAAGGATGGAGGGGTATGACCAGTGGTTAAAGAAGTGGATTGAGAACCATGAGGTATCAGGTTCAGAGACATAATACTAGGTGGTTTCTTCCCATCTGTGTAAATCTTGATGGACAGAGGTATCTGTGCTGGTGGGAAGTAGCAGGTACCCCATGAAATTAGTCAGAGGTGTGTGCCAGCAAAGTTGAACACCAGGTTTATTTTTTAAAAAATGGATTTGTCTTCTTAAAAGAGCTAGCCATTTTCTTACCATTTTCTTTTGGATCTATGGAAAGTAAAGTAGGAGTCTTGTATATCATGTTCCACTTATGTTAACATCAAGCAAATCTTGGGGGCAACTTTCTTATCTATCAAGAAAGAGTTGGACACTACTTTATTCCTACCACTTCTCTTCATGCATGGAGAAAAGAGAAATTCTTTAAGAAAAGAAAAAGAAGAAATGGACCCTTAATGGAAACATAATGTATTTGACTTTATCACTTTTATGATACCATAGGAGATTTTGTCTGCCATGTGAAAAAGATTAACAACAACCCTTCAACATTATTAATTCATATTATTATATAATATGCTTCGCATTCTCTTGTCCGGTACAGATTCATCCAAACACAGAGGTAACATATAAGCAAACAAATAATCTTGAAATTTTCAAATATTGCATTTGTCTGAGGAATGTTTCAAATTAACAAGTACTCCTTCTATTTTAATGGAGTTAAAAAAAAAATAGTTGTCTATCTTAATGAAATTCAAGCTTCTACTCAGCAGAGTCTTCCGTAATTGATCTATTCTAAAAAAAAAAAAAAGAACTGAACCCTTTTAAAATCGGAATTGTTGATGGCTTTCCCAACACTATCTTTCTTATCAAGGAATTAGAACTTTGAGGGATAACAGTAATTTTTAATCACATATTCAAAAGTTTGAGGGATAAATTTGAACTTTTTCTTCATAGAAAAATTTAGACACCTGAAGTACGAGATGAGTCCCTAACCTCACCAATATAAATGAATGAACCAAAAATTTAATAGAGCGATTGATCAATTTGAAATAATACACAAGACAAAAATGAATATAAATGTACTTTGAAATAGCATTAAAGTACAATAAAAGGTGGAAAATTGAATAGAACAATAATAATATCTCATAACCAGTTTCTCACATAATTCACCTCTAATTCTCAGCTTCTTAATTTTTACTATACAGAAAATGACTAATACCCATTTTTTTTTTAAAAAAAAATACTTCGATGCTTAAAACATCCCGCATTAGTAAAGTTCAAAAAAAAATTGTATCACAAAGATTGTAATATAAACAACCTATCCTAATACAACCATGACTCGAACCCGTAACCTATTATACTAATTTTAAATAGCTGAGAATTCTGCTAGTGAATTTGGAGATGAGTTGTACACATACACTACACAAAACTATATAATATAATAATTGGATTTATTTATTTTTCACTCTCGTTGTTAAGAAGCTGCCATTGCTAATTGAATCTCCTTCTGTAATTGGCAAGAATCCTACACGTTTCTGCAATCAATTTGATAGAAAAAAATATTTAACAAATAGAAGTTTATATTATGCACAATCATTAAATAGAAGGATGCCTTTTTTCATTTTGACATTTCACATATTTTTAACTAAAATTTATTTATTTATTTAAAATTTTATGTCAAGTTAAAATCAGATAAATAAATTAAAACAAAATGAGTATTATAATAGTTACAGATCTAATTGATTAAAGAATATATTATAATTTGTGGTGCAACCAAACTTGACATCATAGTTAGTTATAATGACTTAATCAATATTGTTATAATAATGTGAAGAGAGGTGATTTTTTTTTTCCGAAAAAAGATATTAGGGAATCTAATACGTGTGGAATAGTGAAAGGCAGACAAATTAAAACCACACACATGTTTTAGTGTTAGTACATGTTTGGTTTAGTTTGGTGTATAGACAATTCTGTTTGTTACAAAAAATTAAAAAATTGTCTAATGTTAAAAAGAAGAAAAAAAGAAGAAAATTATGTTTGGTTACTTACACTCCCCATACTGCTTACTTCTGTGGTTCTAATAGTGGTGGTAAATCAATTTCTCCATGTTATTATTTTTTTATATAATCATTTGGTATTTAAAACTTATTAATCCTATAATCTACATCATATATATCCATTAAGCATCCTACCAAAAAGGCTTTTTTTTTCTTCTAAAATTAAACTTGAATTTGAAGTCGCACTGTTTTACTATCTCTTAATATCATTTAGTATTTGATATTCGTATTGAGATATTGATTAATTTAGACTCGCGTCATACAAGGCTCATTTAATAAGAAAACGCTTCTTATTAAGATTTTTTTTTCATATCTAGAATTCAAATCCGAAAGATCTCATCCCACCAAAACATTTGATAAGACCTTTTCCTCTTTTGAATTTTAAAGGTTAAGAATTTTAAAGGTTAAATTTATAAAATTAATTTAGAAACAAGCACATATTTTCAATAAAATCCATCAGAATTTTACTTGTGAAAAACAACTTTTAACAATATTTCAATGAGAAATTTCATATTATAGAAGATATTATGATAAAACGTCTGTCTAAAATTTACTTATTTTTAATAATAATCTTTTTTGTATGGCTTATTCTTGATATCATCCATAAAACTCCTTCTAAATCTTATCCATAAAAGAAAGAAAAGAAAAAGTGTAAGGCTATAAAGATAGTTGACAATAAGAATAAACTAAAATGGTTTTTAAAAACTATTTTTGGTAGCTATTAGGTAACAAATTAGTTGATAAGGCACTTCAATCTCTTTTATTTATATATTTTCTTTCAATTTGGTTGTAAAATCTAATAAATATTTTGTAACATTTACATGCACGTATAAAACTCTCCTTTTCCGTAACCAGTTTCCTATTTTTAATCTCTATAAAAATTTATAAAGAAGAAAGCTTTGAACTTATCAAAGTTTGACTTTTGTAAATCGCTCCATCCCAAAATATCTATCATATTTTTTTAAATTAATATTTTAAAATTTTAAAACTATAAACATGATGTTGATATTATGATTATTGAAATATCAATAAAGAATAAAATAGTTAAAATAGTTTCTTATTTAATATTCGTTAAAAGACGTGTAAAAATAATTATGTCACGTAATTTAAGAAAAAGGGAGTAAATTATTAAGACAATTTAATAATATTGTTAGGCGTTGCAGTCATTCTTGAAATTAAATTCCATAAAAGGAAAGTTTTCACACTTCTCATGTAATTTAACAAAAAATTGAATTGACCGTGGAGTTTCAAAATTGCGGCTTATGACTTTATGAGCTAATGAGAACAGTAAATGGAAAAAAAAAAAATAGAAGTCAAAATTGATTTAGAAACTAGAAAAATCTTCACATACTTATTGTAAAATTTATTACTCCTACAATTTTTAAAAAATTAATTTTACACAAAATCTTGCCCTGACGAAATGGATGATCAGATTTTACTTCTTGTTATACTTATATCTAACAAAATTACAAATCTCAAAAAGATTCTTTTAAGTACGTAGCTTGATAATGTAAAACTTTTTATTTATTAATATATATAATTTAAACTTTTTTTGACAACTTAATCGATCAAGATTAGAGCTAATCGATACGATAATGTAATATTGTACCATATGATTATTAATCTACTTATTGAGATAATCTTTTATTAAAAGGAAATGTAAGTTTTATGAACTCAAACTACTATACTAACGCGTTTTATTTTATTTTTATAAGTTTTAAATCATGATGAGAACATGAACTAAAATAATAAATTAAAATAAGAAACATAACATGAAAAGTGGATCGATGTCCATAATGAAGAGAACATTACCTCTCGAGATCTGATTCCCTTCTTAATCAATATTCCTCCATTATTATTATTATTCTTCCATTGACTTTCTTCTTCCATCAACGGCCCACTTTTACTCTGAAACAAGTCGACTCCGACACCACCGTTATTGTTATTCATGCAAAGTCTCATAATTTTCTCACCGACATCACTTCCATCTTTGCTCTGCATCATCAATTTCTCCACCTCCGCTTTCGGCAGCCTCAGCTTCAGTCTCACGGGCTGGGCCTGAGGCCCACCGCTGTTGAATGTGCCTGAAGCTGAGCTATTATTGTTATTATTATGATAAGACGAGTACTCTTCAGTCATAATACTGGCAGGCTTCATGATTGACAAGTCAGATACGGATCTTCGCGCTAGCATTAGCGTCTCGAGCCGATCCTTCGCGCTCATTTGGATCCCCGAACGGACCCTCCTCGGGTTTTTATTATTATCTTCGGGGAATTTGGGTAATTCAACGAGGAAATAAAGCCTTTTGGGCTTTAACTCTTGTTGAGGCTCCAATGGCTTTGCTCGAACCCCGAAATGCTTCACTTCTTCGGATTCTAATAATACCATTGATGGATGATTCTTCAGAACCTCGTTTGCATAAACTGGGGTTCTGAATTTTATCGTTTGTCCATCGATTTTCATTACTTTTGCTGTTTTTTTCCTTCCGAGACTGTTCCCCATAGCAGCTTTTTTTTTTGTTGTTCTGTTTTTCCTTTTTGAGACTTGTTGAAGGTGTGACTTCTGTTTCTTCCTGTTATATAACAACTAAAAGTAAGAAATAATATTTATTGGTTTTATTTATTTATTTAACGTGGATATGTTTTTTCTTGGAATCCTCTTGAAATATAGGCACGAGTACTTGAGCACAAATGGGTGTAAATTAATGAGAGCTAAAGGGATTTTAAAGAGCAATATGTGTGTGCGTGTATATATAGTTGTTTGTTTGTTTGTGTGCATGGGTCAAAGAAAGAGTACTGCAAGTTTTGACAATTCTGGAAAATATTATAAAGATTTTTTTTTAAAATTTAAGTTATATATATCGTGAATCTAATTTTTTTTGCTCTATCATAATTTGATCACTTTTTACCTATTATAACAAATTATCTGTTCCAATTTCAAGATTACTATTTTTTATTCCTATAAATATTCTAAGGGTCCATTCGAAAAGAATACTCTCTGTTATTAGAGAACTTAAATTCCGTATATCTAATTAAGAAAGAAACAATTTCATTCTAGGTATCAACATCTTTTAGTGGTGACTAACGAGATTTTATCACTTTCCGTTTGGTTATCTAATGGATGACGTTGCTTATTTGGTAGCCAACGAAGCGACCATGTTCCCCACATTTAACGGATTTTGCAGCTCTTAACTTTCTACATTCTGTTGCCGTCTTAATAAATATAAATGGCTGTGTGTTTAACTAATTATCATCCATAGTCTATATATCTGTGTAAGTTTTTCTTAACACTATCAGATTATTTTACTTATTATATTAGGTAACTTATAATATTTTTTACGAAGAATTATTTCTAGGAATCTTTTGATAGACGATAGTGTAAAAAATTATTTACACCGTTGGTGCATTTGAGTTAAACTCAGCACTTTTGGATATTGTTATATTTAAGTTCTAGAAATTGAAATTAATGTGTTAATTAGTGGTGGTCATGGTGAAAATGAGGTTGTAGTGGCATTCTACGTGGTGTAATGGTGTTTATTTTATCAAAATGTTAGTATCATGTTAAATTATTAGACATTTAACTTGGATAGAGCTAACAAAAGGAAGAGTATATTTGGGATATTTGACTACGTCGGACACATTTTTGTAGGGGAAATATAACATAAGGTAAAATAAATATCTTTTGCATACTTGAGAATTAGTAATTTGACCATTTCCCTACAAAATTATGTTGAAGTTCCTAATTCTCACATAAAATCTTCAGAAGCTTCAATCATTCAAAATATCAATTCTTCTTCTTCTTCACATATTCTATCACATATATAAGTAAAAAAGGAAAAAGAAATAAAAGATGCAAGCAAGTCCGTGAATAGTGGGGAAAGATAATTAGTAGTTTGACTAAATTTGTATGATTTTATTTGTCCACTATACTTAAAATAAATTATTATTTTTACTTATTTAATTTAAAAAATCAACTGATAATTTTTTACTTAAGTCCTAACTTACTTTAATAATTAACTACAGTCATTTTTATTAAATTTATTATATTCAAAAGATAATATAGTAATACTATTATTCTATTTATTGAGATGTGCCAAGTTGCTGGACAAGTAAAAATAAATACTAATCTAATCTCATGGTTTAATTAATCAATTATAATTAAACAGGATTAATGTAATGATAACACGTACCTAAATCATGGTGTGGATCCGTGAATTGCTGACAAAGATCCCATTTTTGTCGTAATCTCATGTGCTTTTTTGACTCTGTTTAAATTTTCATGTTGAAATTATCAAAACTTCACCAAACATGGACTTGTTCTATTTTCCATCAACTTTGTCCCCATGCAAAAAAGTCTGCAAAAATTGTTATGGTAATATATAAAGTATTAATCACTGGAATACACGAAGATAGAATTATGAATCCATATTGTTACAAATCGTTATTATATAATCATTAATACTAAGTAACGGTAAATAGTGGACTCATAATTTATGTTTACGTTATATGACTTCAATAATTACCACCTACGGTCTAACTTGATGTTCTAATTAATTATGAAATTGTATAAATTTCTAGATCTCGTAGATTAGTATATATGTTGAATAGTAGATTGGTTAGTATTAATTATCGACGATGGTGATTGTACGGTGAACGGCGGAGAGGAGGTTGTTGATGAGGTAATTGGTGATGGAGGTGGAGGTGGTTTGAGACTAGCGATGTAGGTGATTGGTGGTGGTGGGGTGCTTTCGGAATTGAAGCTAGTTAGATGGTTGATGGTGGTACTATTGCTCGCGGTGAGTCTAGTAGTGGAGATGACTGGTAGTAGAGGTTATGCAGTATAGTAGTTGCCGGTGGAAGGGTTTGTTAGTGACTAATGTGCCACGAATATTGATGGTAGTGGTTGTGAGTAATAATAAATGATCTATGTACGCTTAATGATAAAAGATCAGTACGTGAATTTTTAGATGAATGTCTTACTGATTTTAAAAAATTTGAATGCACATATAATTAATGATTATAAAACAAAGATAAAACACACTTAATAAGATAAAATTTAAATAATTCAAATTTAAACATGGAGAACAAATAGGTCCAAGTGTAATTATAAAATAGCCTCTAAAAAGCAATACAAATGAAAATTTTGTTTTGACTAATAAGATGACTAGCAGTAGACAAATCCAAGTTTGGTAGTTGAAAACAGAAATCAACATGTTTGACTAATTAAATCTAAAAGTCATCCTTGTTTGAAAAATTAATGAGCAAGTGAATTTATATTTTACAATATAATTTTTTTGTTTTTATTTACCTGATAGGATTGTCAACAGTTTATGAAAAGAAAAAAAAAAAAAACACAAGGTCCTCAAAACTCTGGCTTAAAAAGTTATGATTCGTGAAAAATGAAAATCAATATGTTTGGCTCATATTTCTTCATGCCAATTTATATATATTCTTTAATTTATATTGAAAATCAATTATATTCTAATATACTATTACACCTAATTGTTTGAAATTCCAACGGAAATTATGTCATACTTTCAAAATTGATTCCATGTTGCTACATGGAGTCCATCCTTTAATTATTTCAGCAAAATCCAACTCTCACGAAGATGAAATTAATTAATTTCTTTTCTTACTTTGGAAAAAAATATATATGTTCTTTTTATTCCATTTTCCAAACAAGCAGCTTCAACAACTAATACATGCTTTTGGCCAGCCAAAATTCTTGTTGCTCATGCTTATTCTGGTCGGTTAATTTTCCGATATGCTAGTTTTAATAACTTTTCGTTCGTACACATTTATATATATATTTTTAAATATCTCATGTTTTACCGTTCTTGTTTTGATATATGTATACTGATAAATTTTAATTTTGATGAATCAATATTTTTTCCTATCTGATCCCTTTGAACATCATATTTATAGCTGCAATCAGATCGATCTTTTCATTAAAAAACATCAATTCAATATGTTATCTCATGTACTCGTAGGAACTATATTGAATTTCTATTTATATCGTCAAATTTCTCTTTCATGTTCGCAACATGGTTGGATTGACCTTAGTGATTTTTCAAGTGTGTCAATTAATCTAGTGTGAACTCTTTGCCATTTGAATTATTCTTCATTACATATAATATCTCATTTTAAATTAATATTACATGTGTAAAGGACATTTATTTTGAATTTCTCATAACCAAAGAGACAAGAGATTGAAAGATAATTACCTAACATTTTCTTTGATGTAGACATATTTTGTCATTACAGAAAAGAGGGGAGGAAACGGCTAGTTTTGGAAATGAAAAGAAATATTTGGTGAGACATATGTTCAACCTAACCTACAAATTATTACCACATCAAGTCAATTTTGTATATTATAATTAAAAAGAGGTGCCTATCACTAGAATTATAGGTAGGGTAAGTTTAGTGAAAGGTCTAGCAAATACTAATAATTTGGAAATTGGATAGACCTAACTTTTTTAAATGACCTTTCTAAATTTTCTGTTGATGTCTTACTTCAATAGTAGTAGCACTTACTTTTCCACTACCAAAATTATCCTGTCTGAGATAGTTGGAGGCTAAATGAGTTAGAAAAAGTATAATAAACATATTCTATGATCTCCATATTAGATTATGATATTATATTATATTACAAAATTGTGAACTAATCTATTTGAAAATATGTGGTATTTGATCAAAGAACTTACTCTTCGATCGACATAACACAGGGGTGACAAAAACAAACGTGATTTGTTTTCCTAAGACAACGCTTTTTCATGAGATTTTTTGAAAAAAAATACAATTCACAAAAAAGCATGACCTTTTTATTGCACCAAATTAAGGCTACATTTGAATAGGTCTCACTATAGAAGAAAAAAAAAGGATAGAAATTTGAGATGGAATATTTTTGATGATTTTATGATGAAATTTATCATTACGAAAGATAAATATGACAAACTAAAGTACTAAACATGATGATTTGGCACAATTAACTATAAATTTATGACGAATCCGAAGATTTTATCACAAAATTATGGCAAAAATAAGAATCCCTTACAATTTCATCACAAGTTTATAATAAATATGTTTATCGGATGTAAAGCTAGTTTTCGAGATATGAGCTCGACCAATCAATTCAGTAAATTTAATTTAAACTTTATATTTGTCTTAAATAATTCATTCGTTACATATAATTTATTTTAAATGTTCGCTCCGTCTCTAGTTATCAACGACAACATACTTCCATGACTTACGGTTAATACTTTTTCTATCGAATTCACATGACATTACAAGAAAAGCCTTATCCAAAAACTCTCTTTCCCCACTAGCCTTATCCAATTTTAACAGAAAAGTAGGGAGAAAGTTAGGCCATGCATGCAGCTTTTTTGATCCATTAGTCCATTTGGGGCGGGCGCGCGGCGGCTTCAACTTTTTTGGGCACGTTGCTTCATCACTGCTGCAACTTGTTACAAAAGATACACTTCCTATAAACACATGAGCAGCCGTCCACTAGGCAAGCCCATCTACAAGTATGTAAAATGATTTCTAAATTTTTGGCACGTATTATTTGTTTTGAGCTTGAGGTCACATAGAGCGTACGAACCATGTGAATATGAGTTATATATTATAAAATTTTTTATTTTCTTCTATCATTCCGATGTGAGATTAAGTTAAAATATCATGTGCACCTCATTTTCATAAGTTTTCTGGTCTGGAAGCTTGTCAGTCTTACTTGACGTGTGCGCCCTCATCAATTCAATATCTGTTAGAAGTATTACAATTTTAATTCATTTTAACCTGTCCAAATTTAATCTAACTCGTATATTTGACACTCATACAATCAGATTATTTAGAAAGCACAAAAAGGAATTTATTTCTATTGAGTTATGGAAACAAAAAGTAATCTTTTATAACGTGTAAAAATACACCAAATAGTCTAAGCAAATTTTTTTACGCTAAGTTAAATTCTTAAAATAAACAAATGGCCGAAAAAAGTGGATGTCTTTCGCCTCTTTTTTTTCAAATCACTTTTAAAGTAATCTAATCCGTGTGATTGTATAAAATTACGTTCTTAGTACATAGAACTTATATGTATGCATCTAATTGGTTGATTACTAAGTAATAATTAGGATTACGTACGTTAATCACGTACGATGTGGATGAGTTGATCCATTAATCATCATCTCAATCACGTACTTTTTGGACTTAATCATCAAAACTTACCACCAACATTGACCTCCTCTAGAAGTTATGCAAATTGGCTATGGGCAAATTATAAAATATTAATCTTTTTTAAACACGTGATGAATAATTATTCTTCCTCGTAACAAATGTCGTTATTATATACTAATTAATAATCATTTTAAATAAAAAAGCAAAGAGTGATGATGGATAAGGAATAATTTTGTTTACGTTATGAACATGATCTTTTTAAAAGCATATAAACCTTTTTTTTGGGAGAATCAAAATTAATTAACATAATACCTTAGTAAAATCATCAGACAAAATTTACTTATTTGGCTTCATAATATTTTCACATATTCGTAGGACTAGTTCAATCTACTCTACATCTGCTGCATGCACGGATGGTTTCATTTGCGTTGTAGTAACATATTTTCAAAGCTGAAGGAAAATTTTCTGGTGTCAGAAAGTCCTACAAACTCAATCTTCAACGACACTTCCTCAAATTATAAGATGATGATTTAGCCTTCTTAAAGTCAACTTGATTATTTTTCCTAAGCGGAAATTTGAATTACATGGAGTCATGGACCTAGCCAACCGCCAATTGGGGCAACCAATATATGATGAAGATTTGGAGGTGCTTTGGAGGATGAAGAGAACACAATTAATATGGAATGTCACTTTGTATTTTGTTTTTTCTACTTTCACTAGAAAAATCATTTTTCTCAATTTCAAGGTACTTATTTTTCTAAAAAAAAAAATTTTAATTTTTTTTGATCAATTGAATAAAAATTTTTTGAATACCAAATACATTTTAGATACTTTATTATTATTGTTATTATTATTATTCTCAAGAACCCGCAGAAAAATGGCTCGATGAGATTTAGGTCCCTCTTCACCTAAACTAACAGTATTAGCTGACTTTTACTAACTTAATTATCCTACAAAGTCAAGTGTTCATACCTTTATTACTTTTTTTGATTTTTATATGTTCACACCAATGTTACAAGTAGGTTGAATTTCTGTTTCTCTTATATAAATTAAAAAAAATATTTTCATTTTCAAGAACTAATAATCTTTTTTATTCTATAGAAAAGAAAGTGTACTATAATGACAAAATTACATGTCTACATCTGAGGAGAAAAGTTAAATTGGGTAATAATTTTCTTTCAGTCTTGTTCTTGGTTAATTATTCGAATTCTAAATTATAATAAATGTTTTCTCGACTTGTTTCATTTAATATAAGTTAAGATATGTGATGAAGAATAATTCAAATGGCCAAAGGTTCACACATTAGATTAATTAATTAAGATCACCTTGATAAATTCAATTTTCCAAATTTGTGGATTTGTTCTCGATTTTGAAGACTGATTACAAAATAATCTTCTGTGCTCCTACAGTTAATTTCTTGAATTAAAATTCACAAATATTACTCCTATCTTTTCGGATAGAGAGGCAGTTTTTGATAAATATTCAATTCAAAAAAATTTTTTAAAGTAGATTTTAAAAAAAAATACAGCAAAATAACAAGATATAAAATAAATAAATCAATAAATAGTAACACTTATTTTCGGATTCTTTTTTTATTTATTTATAAAATTGCATTTCTTTGGGAAAACTTTTTCTTCCCAAAGTAAGCAAATAAATTCTATTCTAATGATGAAATCAGCTGAACTTTTTTTAAAAAAAGATGGACATATATAGCACATGGAACACCTAGACATCGACTTTCATAGTTTGACATAATTGCCATTGAAATTTCAACAACAACAACAACAAAAGATTTGGGTGAAATATTAGATATAACATATTATTGACTAGAACTAGAATTATGGGGCATTTTACTAGTTAGTACTATATAAGAAAAAATAGGTGAAATATTAGACATAACATATTATTGACTTACATTAGAATTATGGTGCACTTTTTTACTAGTACTATATAAGAAAAATTATGTGTCATTAGAAATAAGGTCGGATTAGAATTTCTTTCGTTGAAAAATTATACTATGTAAAAAAAGATAAAAATAGACTAATTTTTTTGACTTGAAAGACAAAGACGTGAGTGATTAAATGAGACAATAGAAAAATCAATATATTTTCATCAAATTTACTATTTTTCAATTAAAAATTTTTCGATATAGAAATTTATTTTCTGACTTTCCTTATTTGACTTTCTGGCTCCATTGTTGATTAGAAATCAACAAAATCAATCCCACATTAGAAGACTATTGTTGGGAAATTATAATTATTGACAAAAATGATGCACTTTGTTGGAACCATTGTTACTATTTAAGCTACTTTTGGCCTCTCGGCCTTTACCAATTATTATAATTCAACTCTATCTTGAAAAATATACTATACTTTTTGCTTTAATTTAATTATCTGATTTTAACTTGAAATAAAATTTTTTAATTTTTTTTAAAAAAAATCTTATGATCTTAAATTAAAAATAAAAAAAAATTATCGTCTAACATTTAGCTGGCAAATAATTTTATGAATATAATTACTTGTTCGATAGTTATTCTTTGTTGTTGTACGAAATTCTCAGTCCACCACTCTTTACCTTTACATACATAGTAGTACGATGATTATATAATTAACGAATTTTCCATGCATTCATAATTCTACATGCATTGTTGTAGTCTTGTAGATACATGGCCAAAAAAGATTATTATTTATTTAAATCATGATGAATAAAATTATCAATATTAATATTGATGATAGATATAAATATTTCACGAAATTAAGCAGATGTGCTACATACAAACAAAAAAAAGAAAAAACACATGGTCAAAAAGGGGAAGGGAAACTCTTAGCAATTCACGGATCCACACCGTGAATTACGCACGTCTTTTTCATTAATTAAGCAATTTTAATTCTTAATTATTTAATTAACCAATGATATTACAATAATCTTAAATTATATAGGCTTGCCAAATTACGCTACTAACCATAATCGTTCCCCACAATTCACGGGCTTGCTTTTTTTTTTTTTTGTGTATTTCTTTTAAATATTTGTGACAAAATATGAATGAGAAGGTGAGTACAAAACGAAGATCTGAATTATTGGTGATGCTGCATATTTTATGTACATGATATTAAAATTAAAATAACTTACAAGTGAACTCAAAAATATTTTAAAACATTAATTTATTTATTTTTTTAAAAAATTTTGACAGTGCTTGGCACTGTTCTTGTGCCTCGATTAATCCAGTGTAAAGCAAATTGAAAAAAAAACATATTTTCTATAATAAAAATTTTTCATTTTCAAGATTCGAATATGATTTTTAGCATTAAATATGGGACATGGTTGTTTTGTTGGCATGCAAATGAGCAACGTTATCTAATAAATACGAAAATGAATATGACAAATCAAGGCATTCTTTTCATAAATTAAAAATTCAAAAATAAAGACCATAAATAACTAGTCAAGGCAAACAAAGAATGAAACAAAATAGTACTATACACACTTTCTATTATTGTTTTGAATAATTTGCACTTTTCGTCCCCCAAATACGAACAAATACAAATATTTTAGTCTTTGAGATATCTAACCAATCAAAATTAACCTTTCAATAATTGAATATGCACTTCTAATTTATATTTTAAAATTTTTTTAGGAGGATTATAGTGCTCCTAATTAACTTTCGACTCAAATTCTTAATCTATCGATCGATGGTGAAGTGTTCAACCACTTAAGTAAGTTTCATTTGTCTATACACTTCTAATCCTTCTGCTTATGAATCTCTAAAAATATAGCAAATTATATTAACATTACATCATCTAATTATACATGTGTTGCATTAAGTTTATAATGTTACTCTACATCTGATAGCAAAGTTCTAAAATGAAATAAGTTTAAATCTAACATGTTTACTATATAAAAGGTTAAAATACAAATATTATAAGAAATGAAAGATTAAACACACTTAGTACATATCGTCGAATCTCTTTATAACGATATATCGTTTATCTGGATATTCTTTAATTACTATAACCAAGTTACATACATAGAGGTCTGACTTTATTACAAGAACTAGAATTTGAATTTATCAATATCTGATGCATCGAAATATGCTAATCCTTACTTTTTTTTTCTTTTTTTTTTATAAATCTTTAAAAATCAAGTTTAAGTTATATATATATATATGCACCATCAATGTAAATAATACNTATATTATTCAAAAAATATTTATAAATAAACTTCTATAAAAAAGATACGATTTGTAATCTTAAAAATAAAATAACTTAATTGTTATGACTAATAAACATGTCGTGAAATATAAAAATATGTTACATTTGCGATGTATATAACTTTAAATTCCTTTAGATATGTCTCCATATCTTTTAAATATGCACTCTTTCTTTGACCCATAAACAAACAACTACTATTTAGCCCCTCGTCCTTATCTTACACCAACCTTCCCATTTGTTCTCTTTCTCTTGCCAACATTCTATAAAAGCCTTAAAAATAAAACCCCAAAAACAATCCTTTTTCCATTCTATATTTGTTTTCTTAGTTTTGGTGTTAAATTCAAAAATAAAAATAAAAATGGGGAACAGTCTGGGAGGGAAAAAAACAACAAAAGTGATGAAAATCGATGGACAAACGATGAAATTCAGAACCCCAGTTTATGCAAACGAAGTTCTGAAGAATTATCCATCGATGGTATTATTAGAGTCCGAAGAAGTGAAGCATTTCGGGATTCGAGCAAAGCCATTAGAGCCCCAACAAGAGTTAAAGCCCAAAAGGCTTTATTTCCTCGTTGAATTACCCAAATTCCCCGTAGAGAACAAAAGAAACCCGAGGAGGGTCCGTTCGGCGATCCAAATGAGCGCGAAGGATCGGCTCGAGACACTAATGCTAGCGCGCAGATCTACGTCTGATTTATCAATCATGAAGCCTGCCAGTATCGTGACTGAAGAGTGCTCATCTTATCATAATAATAATAATAATAACAACAACAACAACAACTCTGCTTTAGACACGCTCAACGGTGGTGAGCCCCAAGCCCACCCTGTGAGGCTGAAGTTGAGGTTGTCGAAAGCGGAGATGGAGAAATTGATGATGGAGAGCAAAGATGAGAATGAGGTTGCTGAGAAAATTATGAGACTTTGCATGAACAAAAATGGTGGAACTAGTGGTTCTTTGATGGAAGAACAAAGTCACAACAATGGAGGAGTCATAAAGAAAGGACTCAAATCAAGAGAGGTACTCTTCTTATCATGATTCTAAAGTTACAAATAAAATGAATTAGTAAATAGGTAATGATGGAATTAGTTGCGCTTTACATAAACTGATTCATTCATAGAATTATAATATATTATTTTACTTTTAATAAAATAATTTATAATCACCTAATTTTTTTTAAAAAACTTTTATACTAGTTATACACCGTCACATAAATTATGATGGAGGAGCAGAATGTTTTATTTTTTCCTTTTCAAAAGTGATCTTTAATTTTAATTTCCTTATTTTATATAGTCAAAGTTGGAATGATAGAGTTGAAATTATATACCAAGTTCCCACTAAATAGAAACACGATAAACAAACAGATTGCATGAAACACAAATTAATTTTCTGCAAATTCTTTTGGATTTTACTGATAACTTCAACTATATATTCCTTATATTTATTATTTATGCATAATATATATCATGAAAATTATTGTTTAACTACCAGTTAGAAGTGATTAAACCCTTTTGGTAGTGTAACAACCAGAATTGTTTAAAATTTTAGAAAAATAAAATTTGTTGAAACAGATTATTCAGCCCCATGATAACGTACGCACGTAACTCACTATGATGTTGCAATTTAAATGTTACAAATAATCTTGAATAAATATATTGATTTTATAATAACTTTTTTCTTTCTTATATAATGCAGAAACGAGTAGGATTCTTGCCCATAACAGAAGGGGAAATTCAATTAGCAGTGGCTGCTTCTTAAAAAAAATTGGGAATTAGAAATTAAAAAAAAAAAATCTCATTATATAGGCTATAGCTTTTGTATATGTATAGTGTATAAGTGCTCTTTGGATTGATTAGACGCAAATAAATTTCTCCTCTTTTCTAATGTAAGGTTTGCGTTACTTATTCGGATTCGCTAGCCTACAAGTTTATAGTCTTTTATTTTGTCCTGTCCTTATTAACTCGCTCTCAGTCATGTGCGTCACGCAAATTTTGACTTCTTTTATACTAAATATAACACATAGCTTAGTTGCAAATCTTTTGACGGCAAATCATTCATTATTCACAATGCATCATCAAGCAACTTGCGCTCCAGTACGAAAGCTAACACACTGCATTTAATTTGGAAGAGAAACTCAAAGATAAGAGCTTTCTGTATTGTATTTTGGTTAGATACTAAATTTTAAAAAATAAATATTTATATAATTATTAATAATTATCTAATTAGTTTATAATATTAAGTATATTGTTTTTAAATATAGAAAGCTACTCCCTAGCTCCCTAAGGTCTATTATGTTTTATTTTTACACGCCTTTCTAAGAAAATATAAACTAAAAAGATAATTTGAATTGGTTTCTTCTATTTCTCTTCTCTATTTTTTTCAAAGTTTTTGTTTGATTGGGACACATGTGTATAAGATTAAATTTAATGACTAAAATTTAATTGATTAAAATAAATCCCTAACCATAATAAAGATATTTTATTTGTTCCATTTTAATTACTAAATAAATATTTACACACCTATTAATTTTTGTAAACATACAATAATAATTCTTAGTTTGACTTGATAGACAATTTTTTTTTAAAAAACGTATAAATAAAAATCAATATTAAAAAAAGATAAAAAGGATTAATTTTCAACACAGTAATTCAAGAATTTGAAATATTTAAAAAATATTAAAAAGGATTACAAGTTAATTATGCATATGGAATTGTTTGATTATTAATTTAAACTTGAATTATTTGTTATATATATTAAAAATGTTATATGATTTTATCATTAAAAAATAAAAAATTAATAATTAATTATATAATTATTATTTTTAATAAACACAATAATTAAAATGAATAGGGAGAAGTATAGTCTTTTTGAAAGACACGAAAGAGGCAAGTGTATGGACAGAGCACATGGACCACCGCCTAGACATAGGTCGATCCAAATTTATTGTTTGACATAATTGTGATTGAATTTTCAAAAATATTAGGTGCAATAGTACATTGTGATAAATATAAATCGACAAAAACATATAAATCGAGATAATTAATTTGATTATTGTTATTTTTATGTATCCTTAAATAGAACTATTAAAGCAATACTTGTTATTAAAATAATAACTTAAATTTAAGAGGACAAACTAATGATCTAACAGGCGAATTAGCATTTCTTTGTACTCGATTAAAAAAAAAAATAGTATATTTCTAACACTACATGTATTGACATGATTAATATTTTATATATTTAATTTGCATACTTCTCATGGAGACAAGATATAGAAATTATTAGAAGAGGTCAATATTGGTGTAAGTTATGATAATGATTTACTTACGTCTTTTCTGCTTAAGTATCTTAATTATTAACTTTATAAAGTAATTTAGCCGATGATTAGTTACATTAGTTTGAAATGATTGGCTTAACAATTTACACTATTCCCTCCGTCCCAGTTCACGGGGTCGTACGTGTTTAACAAGATTGAATACGGAGTTTAAAAAAAAAAAAATTATTTTACGTAAAACAAATCAAATACAATATCCATCGTGTAACGATAAATTATCATCTTTCCCTCCGATCTGCCTCCTTTTTCTCTTTTATTTTAGACGTTTAGTTTCTTACTTATAAAGAAATTTGTGATACACGCTATACAAATTAAAAGGTGTGCCATGCCACATTTTATGAAAAGTCATTTATTAAGACGACTAAATTTGTTGAACTTTAGTATGGGGCTATGCGCATGGGCACATGTGAGACGACCTCTACACGTACGTTGATGCAGGTTAATTGAAGCGTTAAATATCAAGTAAATTATGAATTAAAATGAATTTTACTTGAAAAAGCTCTGGTGCTTTTTCTTTGACACCTCCTCCTCAACGTCCACCCACCTTGCATTTAATTTGTCCTCATCTCTTACTCTTAGCTTTAAGAATTATAAATATTCTTTTTTTCGTTTTATTTTTGTTGTTAGATTTGAGTATATAATAGGAAAAAGCAATATTACTCAAATCCTGAACAAGTCACAAGGAAAAAGAGAAAAAAAAGAAGGAAATTGAATATGGGGAATATTTTTGGAAGAAAAAAGAATACAAAGGTAATGAAAATCGATGGACAAACGATAAAATTCAGAACTCCAATTTATGCAAACGATGTTCTGAAGAATTATCCATCGATGGTATTATTAGAATCCGAAGAAGTGAAGCATTTCGGGATTCGAGCAAAGCCATTGGAGCCTCAACAAGAGTTAAAGCCCAAAAGGATTTATTTTCTCGTTGAGTTACCCAAATTCCCCGAAGAGAATAATAAAAACACGAGGAGGGCCCGTTCAGCGATCCATATGAGCGCGAGGGATCGGCTCGAGACACTAATGCTAGCACGAAGATCCACATCTGACTTGTCAATCATCAAGCCTACCAGTAATATGACTAAAGGATGTTCGTCTTATCAAAATAAGACAGAGAACGGTGGTGGGCCTCAGGCCCAGCCCGTGAGACTGAAGCTGAGGCTGCCGAAAGTGGAGGTGGAGAAATTGATGATGGAGAGCAAAAATGAGAGTGAGGTTGCTGAAAAAATTATGAAACTTTACATGAATAACAATGGTGGAAGTGAAGATATAATTAAGAAAGGAGTCAAGTCAAGAGAGGTACGTACTATACATGTCTTACTTTTTTTCTTTCATTTTATTAAT